>JAJOOE010011054.1:0-15642 GCA_036250405.1 Solanum raphanifolium
TGAACATGTCATTTGCATTGTTCTGAGACATGGTTCTGACAAGTGTTATGTGCATTGAGAAAGAATAAGAAAATAAAGAGGATGTACCATTTCGAGGGACGTATCGCGCGCCGCGATGGATACTATATTTCGAGGGACGTGTCGCGCGCCGCGACAGATACTATATTTCGAGGGACGTATCGCACGCCGCGATGGTTACTATTATCGAGGGTCGTATCGCGCGCCGCGATGGATGCATGGACAGATATGTCCCCCATGGGTCCCGGACTGAAAGACAGCGGGTGTGTATCATTGGGCCAGACATGCATCACTATACTTGACATTGCATTTCATTGCATTGCACTTATTTATTATTGGTGAACTTGATCTTGTGTATTGATGATCTTGTGAGTGCCTTTCTATGGAACTTGTGACTGATGAATATTGAGCTTATTGTTGAGAATATATGATTGTTAAAATGTTGTTGTTGAGATATGTGCTTGTAAATTGTGAACTGTTAGGTTGGGCTGGTTTTATACAGATTGTAGTTGTGAAGGTTCGGTTGGGGTGTAAGGAGTACTTGTATTCTATCCCCTTAGCTCGTGTTTAGAGGTTTACTTGCTAAGTACCGTATGGGTTGGTACTCACCCCTTGCTTCTACAAATTTTTGTAGGTTACGAGCCTGGATTTTTGTTGTACTTGTTATTCTCTTATTTTTCTAGGCTTCTGGGAGATTTGTGAGGTAGTTGTTTGTCTTCTCAGCGATCCTTCTTACTCCTGTTTATGATCTTGTTCTACTCTAGAAACAATGTCATATGAGACTTGTATTTTTCTTTTTATTCAATTGTAATACTTTAGAGTCTTGTACACATGACAACCAGATTTTGGGGGTATATTTGAGTTTATTATAAAAATTTCCGCATTTTATTGTAATGGTTGAGTTTTAGGCTGACTTGTCTTGGTGGGTTAAGACGAGTGTCATCACGTCCATTTTTGGGTCGTGACATGTATCAAATATGAACAAAAAAAAAAGAATTAAAATGCAAAAATTAGTACCCCTTTGTTCCAAATTACGTGAATTTGAATATGAAAAAAATAAAATTATTTAAAATAAATTTATATTTTTTAATTATACAAAATATATTATAAATTAAATAATTGATAATTTAAAATATTTTTAAAAATATATAAAAAAATTACAAAAAAAAACAAACTTATTTGCATTTTGAAATATGGAAATGTCACATATACGAACAAGTACAAGACATGCCGATGCAAGCCATTACTCTACAGAATTAGTATAGCTCGCAGACGAGCACATTAATAAAAACTTGAACTAAATAGACAAAGATGGAAAGATTAAAGTTTTGTTATTATAAAGTCTCCGATAAAAAGAATGATCGTTAAACAACGGTATCTTTATGGCCCAATTGTAATATAATTGGAGCTAAACTACACAACTTGAGAAGACCGCTATAAGTTGACCAAATCAACTGTCATGAAGACTCCATAGGACTTGGGAGTACTTTTTTTTTATTTGTCAATAAAATAATAATTATTATTATATTATGTTTTATAAATATGATATATTTTATACATTTTTAATTATGATCACAAAATTTTAAAAAATATTTTACTCTGTTTAGGGGTGTTCACGGTTTGGATAAAAATTGATTCAAATCGATCGAAAAATTGAACCAAACCGATAAAATAAAATCGATTTATTTGTGTTTGGTTTGGTTTTAGATTTTTCGAAAACCGATAGTATTTGGTTTGGTTATGATTTTATTAGAAAAAATCGAAGAAATAACCGAACCAATGAATTATATACATATATTTTATTAATATACATACTTAATATATTGTTTTTATAAACAACTTTAAAGATCTTATATATATTTTCATTAAAATTTCTTTATAATATACTTATTGAAAGAAAAAATGTCCAATATGAAAACATTTATCTTATTGATTTCATGTATATGAGTGCTTATGACAATTTTTTGTGGAACTGGAAATGTTATTGTATCTTCCTTCTAGGCGAATATAGTGAATTTTAAAACTTTATTGATAGTAAATTTAGTGATCGAAAGTTCAGTAATTTAAGTCATTCTAACTATTTTTCGTTTTGAATGGATTGTTGTCACTTTTTTCACATTTTGAATGAATTGTTTCTTTTATTTTTGTGTATGATTAATTACCGAACCGAACCAAACCAAACCGAAATTGATAACCACCAAACCGATAAATGTATATTATATTTGATTTTGATAATTTTAAAACCGATTAAGTTGGTTTGATTTTGGTTTTGACCAATAACCAATCCAAACTAACCTGTGAACACCCCTAACTCTGCTTATGAAAAATAATTTCTGTTGTTGCGTAGAAATTATTTTTTTTAAAAAAATCTCAACTCTCTAAACTAAGTAAAAATATGAAAGAAAAAAAACATTAGTAATTTCTAAAAAATTGGCCAAACAAATTATAAAATCACTTTATATAGTGTACATGTTCTTGCAAAAAAAAAAAGCTAATTGAGTATTGACTTGTTCAACATATTAGCATGAGAGGACTTAAGAGTAGACCAAAGTGTCATGAATCACAAAGGTTGCGGTGTAATGAATGAGATTGTCTCGAGGTTTTGATTTAAAAATTTAAATATAGAAAAAAATTTGATAAAAAATATTTTTTCCCGAATGAGTATGCCTACACAATATGAACTTAAAATCAGTCGAAATTTAATATAAATACTGAATCGTGAATGAAAAAACAAAAACTAAAGTGTCATAAATGTTTAGTCCAAGGAAGACTTCAAAAGTCAAGAACCAAAAAATGGTTTATAAACGAAGTGAGAATTTTCTATTATTCTAAAGGATTTAGTCAACACGTAATTATTTATTTTTCTCTTGAGGAATTTTTTATATAAGATTATTATTGATTAAACAAAAAAACACATCATATTATTTCTCTCTTCCTCCATAGCTTTTTGAAACCATGAATTACAAAATATTCACTTTGATATTGTTTGTATTATTTTTTTGTCTATAAAATAATAATTATTATTATATTATGTTTTATAAATATGATATATTTTATATATTTTTAATTTATGATCACAAAATTTTAAAAAATAATTCACTCTGCTTAGGGGTGTTCACGGTTTGGATAAAAATTGATCCAAACCGAAAAATCGAACCAAACCGATTTTATTTGGGTTTGGTTTGGCTTTAGATTTTTCGAAAACCGATAGTATTTGGTTTGGTTATGATTTTATTCGAAAAACTGAAGAAATAACCGAACCAATGAATTATATGCATATATTTTATTAATATACATACTTAATATATTGTTTTTATAAACAACTTCAAAGATCTTATATATATTTTCATTAAAATTTCTTTATAATTTACTTATTGAAAGCAAAAATGTCCAAGATGAAAACATTTATTTTATTGATTTCATATATATGAGTGCCTATGACAATTCTTTGTGGAACTGAAAATGATATTGTCTCCTCCTTCTAGGCCAATATAGTGAATTTTAAAGTTTTATTGATAGTAAATTTAATGATCGAAAGTTCAGTAATTTAAGTCATTCTAACTATTTTTCGTTTTGAATGGATTGTTGTCACTTTTTTCACATTTTGAATGAATTGTTTCTTTTATTTTTGTGTATGATTAATTACCGAACCAAACCAAATCGAAACTGATAACCACCAAACCGATAAATGTATATTATATTTGATTTTGATAAGTTTAAAACCGATTAAGTTGGTTTGATTTTGGTTTTGACCAATAACCGATCCAAACTGACCCGTGAACACCCCTAACTCTGCTTATGAAAAATAATTTCTGCTGTTGTGTAAAAATTATTTTTTTCAAAAAATCTCAACTCTCTAAACTAAGTAAAAAAAATGAAAGAAAAAAAACATTATTAATTTCTAAAAAATTGGCCAAACAAACTATAAAATCACTTCATATATTGTACATGTTCTTGCACAAAAAAAAAAAAGCTAATTGAGTATTGACTTGTTCAACATATTAGCATGAGAGGACCTAAGAGTAGACCAAAGTGTCATGAATCACAAAGGTTGCGGTGTAATAAATGAGATTGTCTCGAGGTTTTGATTTAGAAATTTAAATATAGAAAAAATTTTGATAAAAAATATTTTTTCCCGAATGAGTATGTCTACACAATACGAACTTAAAATAAGTCAAACTTTAATATAGATACTAAATCGTGAATGAAAAAACAAAAACTAAAGTGTCATAAGTGTTTAGTCCAAGGAAGACTTCAAAAGTCAAGAACCATAAAATGGGTTATAAACGAAGTGAGAATTTTCTAAAGGATTTAGTCTACACGTTTGAAGTATTTAATTTTCTCTGGAGGAAATTTTTATATAAGATTATTATTGGTTAAACAAAAAAACACATCATATTATTTCTCTCTTCCTCCATAGCTTTTTGAAACCATGAATTACAAAGCATTCATTTTGATATTGTTTGTATTAATTTTTTGTCTATCGTCAACAATGGCCTCTCGAAGAATATTATCAGGTTTTATCTCTTTGCTTTTCTGATTGATATATAAAATATGATAATTAGAAAAAAAATATTTATTATTTATAGAATAATAATTCTTGTTTATTGATAAAAGCATAAAGATCATTTCAATTATAAGGTAGAGAGTTTGAATTTTCCAATCAACCTATTCGCATAAATAAAACTCTTTTAAAAAATTATACATTTATCCCTTCACTTTAATGTATTTTAATTTTTTCCCCTAAATTTTCAGTTGAAGGAACTAAACAAATTCATTAGTTTAAGATATACCATGTTGAGAATTCTAATTAGTACGATGGCATTTAATTTGGACTAATAAACAGTTTTTTGTTGTAAAATTAAAGTAAAATAAGGCAAAAAAATATAGAAGATGAAAGCAATAGAAATATTGTTATATAATATTTTATAACAATTTTTTTGTCAATTTCTTTTTTGCTTTATTCTTGTTTTCTTGTTCCGTTTATTGTAATGGATTTTACTTTTAATTTGAGTTATCGCGTTTCAGTTTTCAATATGAAAAAATGTCTTCAGAAAGCATTTTTGAAATTATAATCAAGCATAAACTATTACCCTAGATCAACAAGTCTTTTTAAATTAATAAGTATAATACAAATTGCTATCATATATATATAAAACTTTAACAAACACTTTCAACAAAAATACTTTTTAAAATAAATAATTTTTCAAACTTAATCAAATAGACTATAAATAATTAGGCTATTGAAAATAAAGTAGATACCAAATTTGGACAGATTAAAAAATTAATTTTTTATTTATCAATTTGACCAAATGGGAAGAAAATTCAAAGACAAGTAGGTAGTACCACTATCCCCCCTCCCCCCCGCACACCCCCACCCCCCAAACAAAAAAGATATTTTCTACCCAAAAGTGCTTGTTCTTTGTTTGAATTGAATTTAAATTCTATGTATTCATACCATCAAATTATTTATATTCAAGATAAATTGATTATTATGATAGCATAATATATATAAACTCTATTTTAATAACAGGTCCGGGAAATAGTAAAATGCCATCACTACCTCACCAACCTAAACCAGATGGATCAGCAACTACCAAACCACCGCCTGGTAAATTTTTGCTCGAACTTGTTCTCAATTTACGTGTCACAATTCAAAATTTGAGAATTAAATATTTTAGTTTTAATTTTTAAAACTTCGCATCCCCTAATGCGAACTACTATTACTATGTGTGGCAAATTAGTTCATGCACATATGTAGTCTTGTTTTCATTTAATTGCATGATTTTTCTTTCAAATGAGTTCATTTTTATTTTTTATCATTTAAATAAGTTGAATTTTAATTTTTGCATTTATCACATAATAAAAGTTATTAAAGAGCGCGAAATATAATATATAAACTATTATTATGTAAAAATATAAATTTATATCTTACGATTCTTTTTTACCTCGTGGGACAATCATTAAAGACCGACACAAATTACAGGGATCCTTTTCAATTTGCGTAAAGATATTTGATTAGACACAATGTTTAAAGAACTTTTTTTTGATGATTTCTAATACTTTGTGGTCGTGAGTGCGAATCATATGATGAGATATTTGTGAATTATGATTATAAAACTTGTCATAAAATGTCTAAAGAGAAACTTATAATTTATTTTTAGAAATAGAAAAGTGTTATTCTATTTGATTTCGAAAAATAATAATCGTTTTTTTTAAAGTTAAAATTGCAGCAAAATCACGTATAAATAGTGCATTAAAAAGAAATTCGGTATGCAACGAGGAAGTGTATGGCAATTGTATAAACTCTACTCCAACAGTCCCACGCTGCAATTTAGGTGAAAGATGTAAACGCACCATAGTACCCTAACTTGAAGTTATAACAATAGAGTAAGTCGCAGTTAGAATTTGAAATTTATGAATTTTGAATGTATTATTGAATTTTATAACTCGTTTAATTAGTTATTAGATTGACGCTAAATTGTAAACAATAAACTTCTTTATTCAGTGAAAGTTCATGTAATAATATTGAATGGTATATATTTATATCAAGGCCATTTAAAATCTTCTTCCTCTATCCCCTTTTTGGTATCCTTTTTTTTTTTTCCACTACTTAAAGTTCCCAAATTATGAGGAATAAAGAAGTAGATTTCCTAAACGGTTAACTACATTCATCGATTGTTTCTTAAATTTGTTAGTAAGTTTTATTTAGACAAATTTTGATTGAGTCAATAGATTTTAAAGGGCAAGAAAACACTTGACAAATATCGTGCTCAGGGCATGCACACATGCCATCGAACATGTTTTTCTTTATTTTTGTTGTATCCATTTGAACTTGTGACGATCCGTTAAGACTCGTAAGATGATCCAAAAGTTTCTTTTTAGGAAATTTTACACAAATCTCATAGTGTTAAGAGGTAATTATATCATATCTATACTCTTTTCTAAATTGCAAAAATCCCTTAAATTTGGTGGAATCCGAATACATTCCAAAATGTCTCGATACATCGCGTCCCAGTTTCGGATATATCGCTCAACCTCCTGATACATTGCGTCTCAGTTTCGTATACATCACAATACATCACGTAAAAGTGATGTATCCAAGAATAGGAGAGAGTAGGGATTTTTGTGATTTTTCAAATGGTAGAAAAAAATTTAAAATATGATAAAATAAATTGTGTATTGAAGTAATTTTCCCTATATACGAATTATTAAAATGAGGTTAAGATTTAAATAATGACACCAAATAGTCTATTTGTGCAAACCTCCCATCCACACAAGTTTGAATGGGCTGGTCTGTCTATAAAACCCCAAGAGCTTCTTACTACTGGGCCTACTTTACTAGTGGCGGGACCCAATTACAAAATTTTCAAATATATAAAATACTCCACACGCAATCTCCGCCTTCCCGTTGAATTTATTCCGGTGCCGGAGAAATGGAAAACGGAGCTCAGCAAACACCGGCCACCACTACGCCACCATCACCTCCGATGCCAAAAGTCGGCGTAGCGGTGTCTCTTTTAAAAGGAAGTAAAGTTCTGTTGGGGAAACGCCTCTCCGCCGTCGGCCATAGCACCTTTGCAGTTCCCGGCGGCCACCTGGAGTTCGGTGAGTACCTAAAATTATCTTCCCGTTGACTATCGAAGCTTAAATTCATATATTAGTTATGATTTATGATATGATTTATTTGATAGATGATCTAAATTTTATAGTGATTTTTTGCGAAAAGTTACTCCCTTCGTCTCATTTTATGTGACAACATTTGATCGGGCACGGAATTTAAGAAATAAATGAAGACTTTAAAATATTTACCAAATTGTCCTTTAAAAAGTAGACTGACTTTTCTCTCTCTTCATAAATGTATTGCAATATTATTTTATTATTAAATAAAACCAACAAGAATAAAAGAGGAATTGTACTTTTAAATACTTACCATATTAGAAAATGTGACATTCTTTTTTAGACTGACCAAAAAGAAAATGGTGTCACATAAATTGTGACGGAGGGAGTATTTTTTTAGAGTATGAAAAAACTTATTTTTTTGCAAAAAGTTAAACAATCACCTTTATTTGGAAAAATATCTTGCAAAATTGCCATATAACTTTCGTGGTTAATTAGTGTGATTTAGAGTACATTGTTTCCAAATATATACTTGATTTTATTTCAAAAAATTTAAAACTTCTATGTTTGAATTCACAATCCCTTAACAACCAATCTAGCTTTGTACATTGGCTTCAAGTTGTGTTCTTCAACTTTAACTTTGAACACTCACTTGTTCTTCAAAGCTCTAATGCCCTTGGGCAATTTTACCAATTCGTAAGTGTGGTTCTCATGCAGAGACATCATCTCATCTTGTATGGCTTCAATCCATTGATCCTTGTGCTCATCTTCCATGGCCTCCTTATAACATTCAGGTTCGCCCTCGTCAGTGAGTAACACATACTTATTGGGTGAATAACGAGATGAAGGAACCCGTTGTCTTGTGGACCTCCTAAGCGGATTATTTGATTCGTCCACAACCTCATGAGCATGAGGATTATTAATAACAATATCATTGTTATTATCAACATTAACATGTTGATTCGATACATGATTATGGGCGTCACCGTGATCATCAAGCCCAATAACATCATGCATACTTGCGTAAGAAACTTCATCTAGATGAATTATGCCATCAAAATTTGAAGATTCTAACTTCTCTGCTTTGTCAATATTTTAAATTGTTTGATTCTCCATGAAAATAATATCACAGCTTCTCACGAGTTTCTTTTCAATCGGATCATATAGCCTGTAACCAAATTCATCAAGGCTATATCCAATGAAGATGCACTGCCTTGTCTTGGCATCCAACTTTGACCTCTCATCTTTCGACACATGTGCAAAAGCTTTGCAACCAAATATTCTCAAATGGTCATAGGAAACATCATTTCCATACCAAACTCTATTTGGAACATCACTTTGCAAAGCAACAGCAGGAGATAGATTAATAACATGTACAACGGTCAATAACGCCTCACCCCAAAATGAGTTCGGCAACTTTGCTTCAGAAAGCAAACCTCTAACTCTTTCCATCAAGGTCCTGTTCATCCTCTCAGCCAAACCATTAAGCTAAGGAGTCTTAGGAGGAGTCTTTTGGTGTCTAATACCTTGATGCTTGCAGTATTCGTCAAATGGTCCACAATATTCACCACCATTATCAATACGTATACATTTCAGTTTCTTTCCAGTTTTTCTTTCAACTGAGGCCTGAAACTGCTTGAAGACACCTAAAACTTGGTCTTTAGTCTTCAAGACATAAACCCAAAGTTTTCTCGAGCAGTCGTCAATAAAAGTGACAAAGTAGAGTGCACCACCCAATGTCTTTGTCTTCATTGGACCGCATAAATCAGAGTGCATCAATTCAAGCAACTATGTCTTTCTTGAAGGTGGGTAAGACTTAAATGAAACTCTATTTTGTTTACTAGCCAAGTAGTGCTCACACTTTTCTAATTTAACACTTTTGAAATTTGACAATAATTTCTTCTTGGCTAAAACATTAAGTCATTTTTCGCTGATGTGGCTAAGCCTCTTGTGCCATAATGTTGAAGAGTCATTGCTCTCAACTGCATTTACCATATCGACACAAGCAGAAGCCGTAGTCCAGTATAGACCATGACGTTTGTTACCACGAGCCACAACCAAGGAACCTTTAATGAGTTTCCATTTTCCATCACCATTGGTACTAACATATCCTTCATCATCCAAAACACCAACATAAATTAGGTGCAGACGAACATCAGGAGCATGTTTTACATTGTTCAAAACTAGTTTAGTTTTAACACTAGTTTCCAAACAAATTGTAGCAATACCAACCACCCTGAAACAAACTCATTACCTATACTCAAAGTTCTAAAATCACCACGAGTATAGGAAGAGAAAAAATCCTTCCTTGATGTCACGTGAGATGCGGCACCAGTGTCCACAACCCAACTTGACTCATCACAAACAATATTTATCATATCTGCATCAAAGACGGTAATAAGATCTTCGGTGGTGACGGTGGCTAGGCAATTTTCATTGCCATCTTCTTTAGTTTCCTCTTTGTTTTTGTTCTCCCTCTTCAACTTTCTGCAGAACTTCTTTGTGTGCCCTTTCATGCCACAATGATAGCACTCAATATCCTTAAGCCTGCATCTAGATTTGCTCCTATTTTGTTCTCTATTATGAGAATCACGTGTTTTGTTTCTCCCCCCTAGAGCCAGTTATCAGGACATCCGACAAAGAAGAACCTTGGAATTTCTTCTCATCTCTTCGTTCAAGACACTACTTTTGGCAAAATCCATTGAGATTACACCATCCGGAGTAGAATTTAACAATAAGTTTCTAAATGGTTCCCAAGAGTCTGTTAGGGAACCAAGTAGAAGCAATCCTTGAATTTCTTCATCAAATTTAATGCCCATAGCAAATAACTGGTTCATGATCCCCTGAAAATTATTCAGATCCATCATGATACTTTAAACTCAACATTTGCTTTATTAAGAACATTTTTTTGTTGCCAGTTTTCCGAGCATACAAACTTTCAAGATGCTCCCATAGGGTTCGAGCATGTGTCTACCTAGAAACATAGTTCAACACATTATCGTCAACCCATTGCCTAATGAATCCACAAACCTGTCTATGCAACATATTCCACTCTTCATCTGTTTTATTATCAGGCTTTACAGTGGTAAAGACTGGTTCATAATTTTTTTTTACATAAAGCAGATCTTCCATTTACCCCTTTCAAATGGCATAATTAACACCATTCAAAGTAACTATTCTACTTGTGTTGGCTTCCATCGTTTTTCCCCCAAAAATTAGTTATTGCAAACCAAAGTAAATTTTTTCTGATGTGGAAGTTCAGACTGTACTGCAATCACAGAGCATACTCAGATACAACCTTGGCTCTGATACCAGTTTGTTGGGAAAACGTAGACTAACACAAAAATAAATGGTCAAATGATAGAAATAAAGTGGGAAAATAATGACACCAAGAATTTTACGTGGAAACCCTTCTAAATAAGGGAAAAACCACGGGCCAAGAGGAGCAACTGATATCACTATAGTAAGAAATTTTACACTGTGTAGTCACGAATACAATACTCAAAGTGACTACTACACACTCAAAATGAATAACACTCTTTTGATTTCCACCTTACTAAAATATCGCTCACACTCTATTTTTTTTCACAGACTATTTTTCTTGTATAGTCTATGGAATACCTCACTTTGCTCTCAAAATGATTTTTTCTCTCTAACTTGATGTGTTCTACAAATGAGCAAGAATGCTCTATTTATAGAAGGAGAAAACCATGCCTATGGCACTAATGACATATACAAATGTAACAAATTTCAAAGGTAGGTTGCAAATCTTACCAATTTGCCAACCACCAAATCTTTTATTTTCAACTCACATTTGTTGTCACTATTCTTTTTTAACAATTGCTTGTAGCAATTGAGTAACAAAAATTGATACCGAAAATTTTGGAAGCTATTCAATATTCGAGAATCTATATAATAAATTTAAATTACTTATCAAGTTAGATAAATTAATTTTATATGATTGAATTTAATTTAATTTTCTTTTATAACAGAGCATGTTGGAATTCCAATGCAACCTCACTCCTCTAAACCAGATCATTCAGCAACTGATCAACACCCATCACCTGTTGTTATACACCCACCCTCCGGTAAAATTCTCTCCAATATCTTTTTAATTTTTTTCGATTTTTCACTCGATATCTTGTGTTTATATTTAAATTCGACTAAATATGAATTCACACATTTATAGTCTCATTCTTTTTGTATGGCTCTCCAATAATTGAAAGGACCGGACAAACGGGACGGGATCTAATACCGAAAATTTAGGAAGCTATTCAATATTCGAGAATCTATATAATAAATTTAAATTACTTATCAAGTTAAATAAATTAATTTTATATGATTGAATTTAATTTAATTTTCTTTTATAACAGCGCATGTTGGAATTCCAATGCGACCTCACTCCTCTAAACCAGATCATTCAGCAACTGATCCACACCCATAACATGTTGTTATACACCCACCCCCCGGTAAAATTCTCTCCAATATCTTTCTAACTTTTTTCGATTTTTCACTCAATATCTTGTGTTTATATTTAAATTCGACTAAATATGAATTCACGCATTTATAGTCTCATTCTTTTCGTATGGCTCTCCAATAACTAAAAGGACCGGACGAACAGGACGGGATCTTAGTGGAATATTCTTTAAAAAAAATAAAAATATATATATATATATATATATATATATATATTAATTTAAATATAAAACTACTAATTAAAAAATCACAAGATTTTATAAGTAAATTTTTTGTGAGAAGATATATCATATATGAGTAGGGGCGGAATTAAGTGGGGGTTTGTTGACCCTGTATTTGTATTAGAAAATTAAATAAAATATACATCTATTGACTATATTATCTTGTGAACCCCTTAACAAAACTGATTAACAGTTCGATGGCAAAAAAGGACCGTGAAATGCTTTTCACGCTAAAGTTATGGGTTTGAATCCTACCATCAACAAAATTTATATAATTATTATTATTGTTATTATTATTATTATTATTATTATTATTGTTATTATTTTGCAGCAACCCCAACGGCATGCAGTGGAATGGATCGACAAGAATTAGAAAATTGTATACGTCGTCAAGTAAACAGGGATCTCTGCAAGAATTATAAGATATGTTAAAATGATCAATAAATTATGTAGTATTATTATTACCAATGCTTTAGATAATTAATTAATTAATTAATTAATTAGATGGTTTATAAACTTTAGAACTCCACTTTGTACTGGATGGGTACATTTTATTTCATTAAATTATCTCCCAAAAGAGGATACCACACAAAATATTTCAATTTTTTCTATTGTGAATGGTCCTTTTTATACTCTTTTCGCTTAAAATACTTGTTGTACTTATTTAAAATATCGATATTTTAGAAGTTTAAAATAAAATTAAAATTTTTTTCTCGGGTTAATTGTCTTTAATTGTAATTATTCTTAAAAACTATAAACACATAAATTATGACATATAAATAAAGTAAATATATTCAATGAAGAAAGACTATATTTTAGAATATAAATAAGAATAAAATAGTTAGACGTTCTCCTAATTGATGTTTTACTTTATGAGGTGTGTAAATAAAAAAAAATGATAATTTTCTTTATGACAGAGCGACTATTTCAAAATATTACATAAAATATCAAAATTTTATGAGACTCTTGAAACGTATTCAATTCAAGACAAACATCCCTTTACCTTTGGAGAATGTATTTTGACGGTGAAGTTGAATTAAAAAAAAAAAAACTTTGACGAATTCAATTTTTAGGTTCCTTTTCTTTTTATTCTTTTCTTTGAACATGTACTTTTGAATCAATTCAATATATTCATAATATCGTACCTCGTCTACTTTATTATTAGTTTTAATATACATATTTAATTTAGCTATATAAATACAATAACAAAAGAGGGTAGGAATTTCAGTTGTATCAAATATGAACAAAAAAAAGAAGAATTAAAATGCAAAAATTAGTACCCCCTTTGTTCCAAATTACGTGAATTTGAATATGAAAAAAAATAAATTATTTAAAATAAATTTATATTTTGAATTATATAAAATATATTATAAATTAAATAATTGATAATTTAAAATATTTTTAAAAATATATAAATAAAAAAAACAAACTTATTTGCATTTTGAAATATGGAAATGTCACATACGAACAAGTACAAGACATGCCGATGCAAGCCATTACTCTACAGAACTAGTATAGCTCGCAGACGAGCACATTAATAAAAACTTGAACTAAATAGACAAAGATGGAAAGATTAAAGTTTTGTTATTATAAAGTCTCCGATAAAAAGAATGATCGTTAAACAATGGTTTCTTTGTGGCCCAATTGTAATATAATTGGAGCTAAACTACACAACTTGAGAAGACCGCTATAAGTTGACCAAATCAACTGTCATGAAGACTCCATAGGACTTGGGAGTACTTTTTTTTTAATTTGTCAATAAAATAATTATTATTATTATATTATGTTTTATAAATATGACATATTTTATACATTTTAAATTTATGATCACAAAATTTTAAAAAATAATTCACTCTGCTTAGGGGTGTTCACGGTTTGGATAAAAAAATTGATCCAAACCGAAAAATCGAATCAAACCGATAAAATAAAACCGATTTTATTTGGGTTTGGTTTGGCTTTAGATTTTTTGAAAACCGATAGTATTTGGTTTGGTTATGATTTTATTCGAAAAACCGAAGAAATAACCGAACCAATGAATTATATGCATATATTTTATTAATATACATACTTAATATATTTTTTTATAAACAACTTTAAAGATCTTATATATATTTTCATTAAAATTTCTTTATAATATACTTATTGAAACCAAAAATGTCCAATATGAAAACATTTATCTTATTGATTTCATGTATATGAGTGCTTATGACAATTCTTTGTAGAACTGAAAATGTTATTGTCTCTTCCTTCTAGGCCAATATAGTGAACTTTAAAGCTTTATTGATAGTAAATTTAGTGAAAGTTCAGTAACTTAAGTCATTCTAACTATTTTTCGTTTTGAATAGATTGTTGTCACTTTTTTCACATTTTGAATGAATTGTTTCTTTTATTTTTGTGTATGATTAATTACCGAACCAAACCAAACCGAAACTGATAACCACTAAACCGATAAATGTATATTATATTTGATTTTGATAATTTTAAAATCGATTAAGTTGGTTTGATTTTGATTTTGACCAATAACCGATCCAAACTGACCCGTGAACACCCCTAACTCTGCTTATGAAAAATAATTTCTGCTGTTGTGTAAAAATTATTTTTAAAAAAAAAAAATCTCAACTCTCTAAACTAAGTAAAAAAAAATGAAAGAAAAAACACATTATTAATTTCTAAAAAATTGGCCAAACAAATTATAAAATCACTTTATATATTATACATGTTCTTGCACAAAAAAAAAAAAAAAGGCTAATTGAGTATTGACTTGTTCAACATATTAGCATGAGAGGACTTAAGAGTAGACCAAAGTATCATGAATCACAAAGGTTGTGGTGTAATAAATGAGATTGTCTTGAGGTTTTGATTTAGAAATTTAAATATAGAAAAAAATTTGATAAAAAATATTTTTTTCCCAAATGAGTATGCCTACATAATACGAACTTAAAATCAGTCGAACTTTAATATAGATATTGAATCGTGAATGAAAAAACAAAAACTAAAGTGTCATAAGTGTTTAGTCCAAGGAAGACTTCAAAAGTCAAGAACCATAAAATGGGTTATAAACGAAGTGAGAATTTTCTAAAGGATTTAGTCTACACGTTTGAAGTATTTAATTTTCTCTTGAGGAAATTTTTATATAAGATTATTATTGGTTAAACAAAAAAACACATCATATTATTTCTCTCTTCCTCCATAGCTTTTTGAAACCATGAATTACAAAGCATTCATTTTGATATTGTTTGTATTAATTTTTTGTCTATCGTCAACAATGGCCTCTCGAAGAATATTATCAGGTTTTATCTCTTTGCTT
>JAJOOE010011055.1:0-22630 GCA_036250405.1 Solanum raphanifolium
TATATATATATATATATATATATATATATATATATATATAGAGAGAGAGAGAGAGAGAGAGAGAGAGAGACCAAAATAGATCCAACCCAAAACATGATGGTCACATGTACAGTACAAGTCCCAAAAGTAGACAAAATATATGCAGAGTTGTTTCAAAAGCAAAAGACTAGCCAAAACTAAACAGAAGGAGACATATATGAACTTGAACGTCACAAGCTCACCCTCGTCTCCAAATCCTCCTGCAGTTGGATCGATATCATGCCGGTAAATGGTGCTTAGACTTGCATCATGATAAAAAAATGCAGACTGTAGTATGAGTACCAAAATAACATTTACCTAGTAGGCATCATAAACCAACCGAGCTTCAAAAGTAGTCATAATATGAAAAGCAGAAAATATCACTTCTGTAATACCTCGGAAATTGCAAAGTTGAGTTGGAAGGAAAAGTTGCAGAAACTTAGCACTCTTTCAGTTCCTACGAGCCCACCTACAGACTGTAGAAAGTCTTACGGTCCGTAGAAGGGAGTCGTAGGAAGGGTCTTGAAGGATGGGAAAACTTGAGTCTCTAACTTTCTTATGGATCACATGGAGGTCTTTGGAAAGTTCTATGACCTATAGGAAGGGGTCCGTCAAAGAGATCTACCACTGGGTAAATTTTTTAAAAGAAGGGTTCTATAGGAAGAGGTCTACGAACTTTAGGAAAATAATCAATTCGTAGAAGGCTCTTGTGCCAGTTGCTCAGGATTTTTGTCAGTAGTTGACCCTACGACTGACCAGTACGGTTCGTAGGAATTCTTACGGATCATAGGTCAAAGTCTTAGGTGTCATTCAATAGTTATCTTTTAAGGGTATTTAGGTCTTTTGCTATGCATTTAATGCCTATACTATGTTGTTTTGATCCTAATTTTAAGACCTATAACTATATTTCTATTCCTAAATCCATCAAAAAAAAATTCACTCTCCCAAAATTCTCGAATCCATCCAAGTTCATCCTCTCCAAATCCTTTCATTCTTCAAGGAAGAATCTAGGTTTCAAGCTTCAAGTCTCTTTTTTCCTCCATTGCTTTTTGGCTCTGGTCATCAAGGTATGTGGGAATTCATCAATGAGTTTCATTCACCCATTGAGTCCAAAAAGATCTCAATTTTCCACCTTTAATTTCACCTAAATTGCTTATGGTTTCATCTAATCTTCATGGGTCTTTGATTATTTTGATTTAATTGTTAAATTTCAATCTTCTATGCATCTTTGATGAAACTATATGATTTCCAATTGATATCTATAAGACCCATTCTGTCACGACCTAGCCCGCCGTGATTGGCACCCACACTAACCCTCTGGTGGGAGAACCATTACTACAACCCAACTAAGCAACTTAACGAAAAACTAAACATTTAAAGATACTCAACTTGTTTTTAAATAGAGTTCCCATAAACTCCAAAGGTTTTAAATAAACAATTAAAAAAATATTTATGGAAGTCAACCTCTAGAACCTGAAAATCATTGTACCAAAACTCTACCAATCAACAAGTTTAAGGAAAGGGGGTGCAACCTCGGAACTAAACATGCGAATAAATCTAACTATAGAGTCTGAGTCCAAAAAGAATGGACTAAACAATAGAGGACCCATGGCAGCTTGGAAGAACTGGCTCACCCTTGAATTTGGTCTCGATCAGTGATCTCCTAACTGAGGTCTGTCAGTAGCCACCTGAAGATGCCCTGTACTCAACAAAGAACGAGCAAGTGCAGTATCAGTACACAACCATAGTGTACTGGTAGGATCACGCGACTACCCCAGTAAGTGAAATACAAGCAGGAAATTACAACACAGTAAACACACATATACAAAATACATAGTTCAATTAGCTTTTCAGGAGCAACAAAGAATTTCCCAATATCAATGACAGGTTGACATGAATATAATAATCACAAGTGGTTTTCTCATGGAACCCATACCCAAACTATTATTGTGTCAGAACGTAACACCCAATCTAATCAGCACAATCACAATCACAATCACAATCACAACCACAACCACACTCTGATGAATAATACATATTGTCACATGGTCAAGTAACAGTTCATGGCATGTAGTTGTTCACACATAATCATTTCATTAGATTCGATTCACATACACACATGCATACAATGAAGCAATTATCTGGCATATATCACACAAACAAGAAATTGAACCATCACCTACCTCGAAACCAAGCTTGAATCCTCCTAAGACACTTGAGCCTTCCCTTTCCAGATTCTTTCCGCTTGTTCTTGGTCTAAACACAAGTAATTAACGCAAGAATCAATAAACAAGGCCTAATTTACCTAGATTATAATCAAACTATCAATCCAAAGCCAAACCCAAGATCCTAATATTCAACTAGGGCTTTTCCCACCTTCAACTTCAGGCCAAAATCTTCTCCTAACGATAATTACCCAAGATTGTAAGTCCTAGGAATCAAAATATAGATTAAGGGAGTAATTTCCTTACCATTGGCACTAGAAGTTGTGGAAAACTATCAAGAATCACCTTGGGTCGTCTCCTAGCTCTCAACAACAAAGTTTTGCAGAAAAAAATGATTTTAGGGCTTTTCCTGACTTAAGTTCGCGACTGACCCGCCACGGTGGACCCCATCCCACCATAATGGCTCCACCCTGGCGGCTTGCACAGAGACATAAGATTGAAGTTTGAGTTCCAAGCTCCCATTTCACAACGCACCTTCAACTCGAGACGTTCTAAAACTACCCTTTCAGGCCAAGGTCAGTTTTGGGAGTTCTACTCTCCCGAATTCGATTCCGTAAAGCCGTACATGCTCCTTAACGTCTTGGCTATCCACTCATGTGATCAAATTCATAATTAAACCCCCCATTCATTACCAGATTTCCCTTGACCTGACCTGCCTCAGATTTCATCCAAGTCTGGCCTAGGCTAGAAATTTCCAAGTCACTACTCAAAAGTTTTCTGGCCCAAATTCTTTCCCCATTGGATTTTTCATAATGATGGAAACATGTCATTACAATAGATACCAATTCACCCACCTATAAAACCCAAATTTTTTTTGAGCTAAGACTCGAACTATTCTTCGTAGTGAGTGAGATTTTACCAAGGAATTAAAAATTTCTTAAGTGTTAAGGTCACTAGATGTAGCACCTTGAGTTCCAAGAAGAACTAAAGAGAGTTCACTAAAGTCATTCCTACGTTCTTCTAAGTTTTGGGTCAACTTCAGACGACCATAACCTTCAGTACAAGATGAGTTATGTAGGCTACAAGATATCAAATGAAAGGTCTTAGAATCTTCTTTCCAGCACCACCAAGTTTATTAAGTTTAGAGGTTAGATGAGTGAGATATGCCCTTTTGAAGTCAAGATGTTCAGTTAAGGAAAGTTACCCATAAATAGTAAGGGGTATTTTGGTCTTTTCCTTACCCAATTAGATTTAATTCACTTTAGTAAGGTTTTAGGGGTCTAATCTGATTAGGTTCAGTTTTATAATCCTAATATACGCTTAGGGTTTTCATCATGAGTTTGATCCCTAAGAGGTATGTAAGCATCCATAGCGTTGGTTTTGTTCACCCACACGCCAATCATGTTAATTTCAGCGAAATTCGTTCTAGAAAGTTGAAAGTTTGGTGTTCTTGAATTGTGTTCTTGAAATTGTCTTTCATTTTTGAGTTTAGATGAGATTGTTGAGTTCTTGAGGAAATCGTGTCGATTTTAGAGTCGTTTATGAATATATTCTTGTGTACATATACTGGATATCTGAATCTAAAGAGAAATTGAGAAAAAAAATCGAATTTAGGTGAATTTGGAGTTAGAAAACGAAGAAGGAAAAAGTCGGGCAAAACTGGCAACCCAGTCTGCGTTGCGGACCTGCCCCCCTTTTTCACAGAATTTTTCTCCTCATCGCAGAGAAGTCGCGGACCCTCTGCCTCAAAATTTATTTCGCGACAAAATATTAAAATGCATATCTGCGTCATGGACTTGCTTCCAGACGGTGACTTCTTTTCTCATGTTTAACACTCCTAATCATCACAATATCTTTCCTATCACAAATCATAACCTTGAATTCATAATTCAAATTCAAGGTAGAGTTAAGAGTTAAGTTTTGAGGGTTCTTCCGAACATTTTGAGTAAGTCCCTTTGAGTTTTTTTGAGAAGTCTTCTACAATTACTAATAACTTGTTTCAAGACTCGAGCAAGTGAGTATGAGAATAAGAAGAATGAGGAGAATGTATTCATGAGTCTACTTTATCATCACAAGATCCTTCATATCAAGAACTATAACTCTTGAATTCATAATTCACATTCAAGAGAGAGTCAAGAGTAGAGTTCAAGAAAATCTTTGAGTTCAATTGAGAATCCTTTGAGATCAACTATCGATTTGAACTAAGTTTTGAGGAAGTAAGTATGAGAATGAGAAGAGTCGTATACATGAGTTCCATATTGTTATGGAGACCCTCGAGTCGAGTCGTTCATGCCCATAAATTCCGCATGAACTCCATAAGTTGAGTATCTTTGAGAAGAGTAGTATCTTGAAGTTCTAAATCATGAGTATTGAGTTCCTATCCCTTGTGAGATTATATTCCTAATCATGAGACTATTAGATGTTACCCATGAAGTCCTTGAGTTGAGTTGTTCATGCCCATAATTCCGCATGAACCCTTTGAGTTGAGATTCTTGAAATGAGTAGTATCATTGAAGTTCTTGAGTTCCAAGTATTAAGTTCTATCTATGGTTATTGAAAACCTTAAATATAGTCGTTCACGTCCATAATTCAGCATGAACCCTATTTTAAGAAGTCTTTTAAAAATGCTTTAAACATGTTTTAAGACTTGAGCTTTGATTTGAGTAAGAGTAACAAATGAAGTTCTTTTTCTTCAAAAGAGTATATGGGAACTAAGTATTCCAAAAGAGTAAATGTTTTCACATTTAAGCAAGAGAGGAAACACCGATTTCCAAGAGAGCCTTACAGCTAGTTTCTAAGTAATTATTTCAAACCATAGATAGAGTTGTGTTTTTAAACATATGAGCTAGTTACATTTTGGGAGAAGTATTGAGCACCGATTTGGGGACGAGCTTGAGTTCAGATAATTCAAAGTCACCATAAATCGTGTAGCCAGCATGGGTAGAAAAGGGTCATACTTTTTAGATGATTCCTTAGTACTTTTTAGCATAGACTAGTGGATCCACTTAGTAGTTAGGTTCTATACCCCCAACAAGGTATAGGACGACCCTGGTAGCGTGAGGCAAAATGATGTATCATCATATAACTCATAGTGATGGTTGTCGGTTAGAGAAACTCCACAGAGATATTTTGTATTCTTACATACACATAGTTTATTTTATATTTTCATATACAAACAAATATTATAGTGTATCCTTGCATACAAACTGAGTTACTATTGAATTTTTCAATACATTGAGTTGCTTTCTACTTTCTACTGTTTTAAAAGCTTTCCATTTATTGCAGTTGTATTGTTGCTTTATATTGAGTTGAGTATCTAAAGTTGAGTATCCAGAGTTGATTATCCAGAATTGAGTACCCAGAGTCGAGTATCTTATAATTGAGTTGAGCCTTATTTCATTGAGTTGAATATTTTATTGTTGAGTTGAGCCTTATTTCATTGAGTTGAATATCTTATCCTTGAGTTTAGCATCTTATTCTTGAGTTGAGTTTAGTTGAGTGAGTTAAGAAGAGGTAAGTATGTTTTCTTTTTATCAATTTCAAGCTTATGTTTATGCTTTAAAATTCCCCTTACATGCGAACATTCCATGTACTGAGCCATATGGCCTGCATCGTTTCATGATGCAGATACAGGTATTCAGGATCATCAACAGGTGCTTCGTTGATACCACATGTTGTTCGAGTTAGCTATGGTTAGACTCATTGTTTTCAGAGGGTTCCACTTGTACTTTCAGTTATATCAGTTCTTAGGATGTCGTGGGTCTTGTCCCGACTTCCATCTTTGTCAGTTAGAGGCTTCATAGATAAGCAGTAGAGTTTGACAAGTCTGTTTTATTTATTTTATTAAATATTTTAAAGATTTGAGTTGCCTATTTTTTTTCTTGTTAAATATTATTCAGATAAATCATTTGAGTTAAATATTTATATTTGAGTTTCATGAATTTTATTCAGTTTTAAGCTTTGTATGCGTGAGCTAGTCTTCCGCTTGTAGTCAGCTAGGATGAGTGTTCGCTTGGGGACCAACAATGGTTCTCGAGTGTCGGCCACGTCTAGGGTGTAGTCTCGGGTCATGACACAATCACTCATCCCCATTGATAAAATAGGAAAAACTGGCTGAGGTAAAAGTAGAGTAGTACCTGAATCGTTGAATAAATGAGGATACTTGTCTCGCATGTCCTCGATTTCCCAAGTAGCTTTCTCAACTGGACGATGCTTCCATTGAACTTTCACGGACTTTATCTCCTTGGTCCTCAGCTTTCGGACATCGCGATCAAGAATTGCAACTGGTTCCTCCTCATATTGAAGGTCTTTGTCTAACAAAACTAAGTCCCACTTTATGATGCAATGTCCGTCACCATGAAACTTCTTTAACATGGACACATGAAACACTCGATGGACTCCAGATAGGCTAGACGGTAAAGCCAACCTATAAACCACTGGCCCTACACAGTCAAGAATCTCAAATGGCTCGATGTAGCGAGGACTAATATTTCCCTTCTTGCCAAATCTCATCACCCCTTTCATGGGTGACGCTTTTAGAAGAACTTGTTCACCAGCCTGAAATATCATGTCCCTTACCTTGCAGTCTACATACTTTTTCTATCGACTTTGGGTTGCTAGAAGCTTATACTTGGATACTTCTCACCTTATCATGAGCATATTTCACCAATTCAACTCCCAAGGGTTTCACATCTCCAGCCTCAAACCACCCCATGGGTGATCTACATCCCCTCCCATAAAGTGCCTCAAAGGGTTCCATGTCAATGTTGGAGTGATAACTGTTATTTTAGGAGAACTCATACAAAGGTAGGAACCTATCCCAATGCCCTCCAAAGTCAATCACACATGACCTCAACATGTCCTCTAACACTTGAATCGTTCTTTCTGACTGACCGTCTATTTGTGTATGGAAAGCTGTGCTAAAAGCGAGTTGAGTGCCCAACTCCTCATGCAATTTTCCCCAAAACTTGGATGTGAACTGTGTACCACGGTATGATATGATAGAAAGGGGCACCCCATGCAACCTTACTATCTCTTTCACATAAACCTTAGCCAACTGCTGAGCATTATAGTCTATTCTAACTGGAATGAAGTGGGCTGACTTAGTCAAGCTGTCAATCACTACCCAAATGGAATCAAACTTCCCCAAGGTCTTGGGGAGACCAACCACAAAAACCATAGATATCCTCTTCCACTTCCATTCAGGTATTGGCATTCGCTGAAGCAAACTCGCAGGCCTTTGGTGCTCATGCTTTACCTACAGACAGTTTTGACACTTAGTCACAAACTCAACTATGTCTTTCTTATTCCAGGCCACCAATAAAGTCGCTTCAAGTCTCGTTACATCATGGTCACACCCGGATAGTTGGAATACTGCGAACCATGGGATTCTGTCAACATCTTCTGAATCAAGTCATCAACTCAGGGAACACAAATTCTTCCCTTAAAATTGAGCACTCCACCCACATCAAAAGTCGCATCTCGTGCCTTGCCAGACATTGTCTTCTCTCTGAGCTCATTCAAACTCTCATCCTCAAATTGTTTGGCCTTGATCTTCTCAATGAATGTGGGCCTAACCTCAATGTTGTCTAGCACCCCACCCTTCTCTAAGATGCCTAACTGCATGAACTTAGACTCTAAGGTTTGAATCTCCTTGGCAAAAGGTTGCTTGGACACACCCAAGCAAGCTCGACTACCCATACTCACCACCTTCTGGCTTAATGCGTTTACCACCACGTTAGCCTTGCCTGAATGATACTGGATGGTAACATCATAATCCTTGAGTAACTCCATCCACCTTCGCTGTCTCAGATTCAGATCCTTCTATGTGAATATATTCCATAGACTACAATGGTCAATAAACACCTCACACTTGACACCATAAAGGTAATGCCACTAGATCTTAAGGGAAAACACTACCGCTGCCAACTCCAAATCATGTATCGGATAGTTTCTCTCATGCACCTTCACCTTCTGCGATGCATAAGCTATGACATTCTCCTGTATCAACACAACACCCAAACCCGAATGTGAAGCATCACAATAAACAATGAAATCTTTACCTTCCACCGGTACTGCCAGAATATGTGCTATGGTTAGAAGAGTCTTGAGCTTTTGGAAGCTCTCTTCTCATTTGTCAATCTAATCGAAAGGTACTCCCTTTTAGGTCAGCCTTGTTAAATGCGTGGATATAGAAGCAAATTTTTTCACATACCTTCTATAGTAGCTGGCGAGTCCCACGAAACTCCTAACTTCTATCATAGAGCTAGGTTGGACAGAGTTCTTGACTGCTTTGATCTTTTGGGGATCTACCATTACACCTTCCCTTGAAACCACATGCCCCAAAACGACAACTGAATCCAACCAAAACTCACACTTGGAGAATTTGGCATATAATTTTGTTTTCCAAGGAAACCCAAAAAAATACAAAGATGGTCGACATGTTCTTCCTTGCTCTTAGAATAAACCAAAATATCATCAATAAAGACTATAACAAAAGAATCCATGAATGGTTTGAACACACAATTTATCAAACTCATGAAGGCTGGAGGCGCATTGGACAACCCAAACGACATCACTAAAAACTCATAGTGCTTATAGAGGGTCCTGAGTACATCCTCAAGCCTAATTTTCAGCTGATGGTAACTAGACCTTAGGTCAATATTAGAGAAAACCGATGCACCCAGAAATTGGTCAAACAAATCATCTATTCAAGGCAACAAATACTTATTCCGGATGGTGACCTTATTCAACTGTCGATAGTCTATGCACATCCTCATACTACCATCCTTCTTGTTAACAAACAAGACAGAAGCACCCCATCAGGAAGCACTAGGACATATGAAACATTTATCCAGAAGCTCCTGAATTTGAGCCTTAAGCTCTCTCAATTCTACCGGAGCCATGCGATAAGGAGGGATGGAAATGGGGCGAGTGCCTGATTCCAAGTCAATGCAGAAATCTATATCTCTATCCGGAGGCATACTAGGCAAGTCGGTAGGAAACACTTCCTTAAATTTAGACACAACATGAACAGACTCAATAGAGGGAGACTCAACATCTACATCCCGAATATGAGCCAAATATTCCAAATACCCCTTCCCCATCAGTTTCCTAACTCGAATGAAAGATATGACCTTAGTTGGCTTAGGCTTGGACACTCCTTCCCACTCTACCCTTTCCCTACCCAAGATATTTAAAGTCACAAAATTAGTATTACAATTCAGCACAACATAATAGAGGTACAACCAAGTCATGCCTAAGATTATATAAAATTCAGTCATATCCAGAATAACCAAATGAGCCCAAGTCTGATGACCCATAAATAGAACAACAAGCACGATATACATTGGTGATTATGACCGAATCTCCAACTGGGGTAGGAACATGGATGGGGGCATCAAGTAGATCACAATTCGCATCAAATCCCAAGGCAAACTAAACTGACACTTATGAATAAGTAAAACCCGGATCAAACAAAACAGTAGCCATCTGGTCATAGACAAAAATAGTACATGTGACCACCGCATCAGCTGTCTCTGCCTCTGTCTTGCTCAGAAAGGCATAACACAGAGCCCTATCATCTTGACAGAAAACCTCCTTGCCTGGTTGCATTGCTCCTCTACCTGCATTACCATTTCCTCGGCCTTCACGACCTCGCTGATTCCTCCGTTTCAACCTTGTGGATGTCTTCTGCCATTATTACCATTGCCCGTGGGTACCATTTCTCTAGTTTGCTGCTGCGTGGGGTGAAACATGCGCGGATTGGGACAATTTCTCCTCATATGCCCAGGTTCTCCACAATTGTAACAACTGCGGTCAAAAGATGACCTGCTGCCTGTCGAAGGTGCGGTTCCCTGGCTATCCTGAATAAAATTCTTCTTTGGAGTTCTCGAGTAACCACATGTAGTAGTGGGCATGGCTGAATGAATTGGCCAGGCTACAAGTGTCGACCTACCTGAACCTCTAGAGTAAGTAAGAACCATGGAAGTTCCTTGGGCTCTTGGGCTTCTTAGCCAAAGCCTTGACCTTCTATCACATCGAACTCCCTCCGCTTTCTTCACAAATTATGTCACTTCATTAAAACTTTTTCTTGTAGAGGCATATCAACAGACAATACCTTTAATTCGGGGTTTAATCCCTTAATGAATAGGCGAATCCTCTCCTCCTCAGTAGTTACCAATTGAATAGCATATCTAGACAAGACATGTAACTTAGCCTCATAAGCAACTATATTCATACAACCCTGTTCCAAAGCCATGAACTCAACCTTCTTGTGATCCCTCAAAGTCCGGGGCACATACTTTTCAAGAAACAAGGCATGGAACTGTGTCCAAGTGAATGGGGGTAAGACCGACGATCTGCATTCCACATAGGCTGTCCACCACTGCTTAGCTTCACCTTGAAGCTGGAAGGTCAAAAACTCTACTCTATGTTGATGTACAATACCTAACTTGTGAAGCCTCTCATAAATACAAAATGAACTCATAGGCATCCTTAGTCTCAGCACCATGGAACAAATGCGACTTCAACTTCAGAAACATAGTCAACTTCTCGTGCTCAGAACCAGTCATCATAGGACCCAATAGGGGACATAAAAATGCATCATTGCCTAATGCTCCACCCACCTTGGGAATAGTAACAGTAATAGGGGGATTGGCTAGGGGTTGAGCCGCTTGCACTGTGGGAAGGACTCTAGGGCTAACCAATCCCTTCAGAAAAGTCATGATCTGCTGAGCTAACACTGGGTCTAAGAGAGGAATACATGTTGTCTCAACCTGTACCTCTTCCTCTGGTCCAACATCCTCCTCATTTTTTATTTCCATATTTTCTTGTACCTCTACTTGGGGGGCAGGAGAGGCCTCTTCCCTGGGTGTATTTTCAACTGGGGCTCCACTCCTGGCGGGTGCTACCCTTCCTCGACCTCTACCCCTTTCTCTACCCATGCCTCGATCACGGCCTCTTGATGTGGGCTCCTTAGCTGGCTCATTAATGGGGCCTACAAGCCTGACACCATTGTATCACATATTAACCATATGCAGACAAAAGAGTGAAAGAGAATTAGATACCAATTTTGATCACCAGATACCAAATGGAATCAATTCATAACACTAAGAGAGAAAAAATAGAGAGATTTCCTAAAGTTCTATAGCCTCTCGAAGAAAAGTACAAACTTCTCTGTACCATTCCACAAGACTCTACTACTCATTTTGGTACAACAAGATCAACAAACCTAGGGCTCTGATATCAACTTTTTCATGACCCAGCCCGCTGTGATTGGCACCCATACTAACCTTCCGGTGGGAGACCCATTACTACAACCCAACTAAGCAACTTAACGAAAGACAAAACATTTAAAGATACGGAAGCAAGTCTAAATGATGGATAGAAATGGAGTTCCTATAAACTCCAAAGGTTTTAAATAAACAATTAAACAAACTATCCCGGCCAGTTCATAAATGGATCCGGCTACCATCGGAGATTAGACTATGGAGGATGTGGCTACTGCTGAGTTAGAGGCAGAGACCGATGAGGAGCAGCTTGATGTTCAGTAGGCAACCATTTATGGTGACCTTCCCAATTTAGAGGAGACGATTGTACAGTCAGTCATTCCGACTTCATTGACAGATACCTCTAGGGCAGGCACTTGTGGAGCTAGTGTTGATTTGACCCTGGGCACTAATGCCCAGGACAAGAGTGTTACCTCGAGCACTAATACCCCGACAGACAGAGCGACTGAGTAGACATGATCATTCTTTTTACCTCCCTCTCTGTTGTTTTTTATTATATTTGTTTAGTTGCATTTGAGAACAATTTCTTTTCTTTTGTGGGTGGAGTGAGGTATTTCCATACCTACCTCTTGCGATTGCATTTTTGTTTGTAAATATTTGTTTTTGGTGATCTATATTTGTGTTTGAATTTGGTGTTAATCTTAATCATGTGGATGTTTGAGCTTTTGGCTCCTTGTTTTGAATGGAAACAGTTTTGACCTATTTTTAAAATATGTGCCACCTCTATTGTTTGTGATTGTGGTTGTTCTTGTGCGAATTTGAGTATCAATTCTGATCAATACCGATGACTTGAATAGTGATCTTAATTGAACGAAATGAATGTGCAGCTACAATGAGGCCAATGAAATTGCATAGACAATGTGTGAAATTTTAGCGTCTCGTTGTGACTAGCCTATTATCGAATGAGTCTCTTGTGATGAACATTGCACACTAGCTTGAAAGTGTGAAATCTAGTTTGATATTGGTGCCAATTCCTTGGGTGATGAGCTTACCTTGAATAGTGTGTGTGATGACACCTATAATTTGCCATGTTGGTCCGGTTGATTAAGTGATGCAAACTCTTGAAATGATCTTAGGCAACAATTTTGAATAGTGAAACAAATTGACATTATACCTCTGTTGTGGCAAACCTTGTGAGATGTGTGAACCTTGGTTGACCCCCCTTGAGCCTTATCCTTTTCTTGGAGGAAACTTGAACAATTGTGACCCCTCTTTATCCATTCACCCATAACTCTCATGAAGTGTGGTTTGTTTGAATAGCCAACTTAGGCCAGAATCCTAAGTTGGGGGTGGTGAAAAGAGAAGGTAAATCAAGAAGTGTGAAAAATTCTCCTTTGAGCTATGGTCTTGAAAAAAAAAAGAGGGAACCCCTCCATGTTAAAAAAAAATAGAAGAAAAGAAGAAAGCAAAAGAAAAAGAATGAAAAAGTTGTGAAATAAAGTTGTGGAAATTACAAAAGAAATGGGGTATCCGGTAGTCCATTTGTAAGGGAATAATGGGGTGAATTATAAGCATGATCAAAATGTTGAAGAAAAGGAATAAAGTGATGTTCAGACCACACTGCACGAGAGTAGAGGCCACTGAGCATAAATAACCATACTTTTACACTCAGCCCCGTTACAAGCCTTGAAAAGACCTTTGCGATCTTGAGTGAGTTGAGGTGATTGTTGATTGGAAAATAAGGGTAAACCTATAGGTGAAATCATGCATGTATTAATATTTGTGAGTGTGAGAGTCGTATATGATTTCGGAACTATAAATTGTTGAAGAACTTTGCGTGAATAGGGAATCATTTTTGTTATGAGGGCATTTGAGTACCTTTGTTGAGCTTGAACTTGCATTTGAAACAAGTATTGTGAACTTGAGCATCTTTAATAACGATGAGTCACAAGTTGAATCTTCGAGTGCACAATTGATCATTTCATGAGTAAGTTGAATCTTGTTGTGTGCATTCATGTTGAGTCTTATGTAGCACTATTTGAGACATCCTTTTTGAACTGCTGAACTTGAGTTTTACTTGAGGACAAGCAAAAGTTTAAGTTAGGGGTGTTGATGAGTCCGAGATTTACACTCATTTGGGGCTTTGTTTATATAGATTTAGTGTCCTCAAATGCTTAATTTGTGTCATAAACTGATGTTAAATCCTTGATTTTTAGGTATATGGAATGACGAACAACGCAAGGACACTAACAGGCAAAAAGGAACAAAACAAACTGAAGAATTGAAGAAAGGAAACCTTGGTGATCGCCAAGAGCACTTGGCAAATCGCTGAGTGGCTAGCTTGACCACCTAAAGTTCCAGTGTGCCAGCTCTGAGGGAAGAAACTAAGTCGGCGACTCGCCGAACAGTTCCGCGAAGAAAATATAGATCGCCCAAAGTTACAGAACTTGAGGATGCTGAAGATGCTGAAGGCCAAGGCAAAATGGCGATGGAAGAGGTCAAAGGGCGGCTCGTCGAGTGGTTTCGCGACCCTGACTTACTTCGCCAAATGGCCCTTTATGGCTTATTTTTGGCGATTATAAATTAGATTTTGAACATTTTATTTAGAGAATTCCGATAGTTCTGAAGAGTAACGTAGACTAAATTAGTTCAGAACAGTTTTCTTTGTGGATTTTCATAAACGGGAAGAACCTTGGAGATTCAATTTGGAGATTTTGGAAGTGGGTTTCAGATTTTCTGCAAATTAAAGCATTCTAAAGACTAAATTACTCTTACCCAGTTGATGGCTAATCGATTCGGTACTCGTTTTTACCTTTTTATGATGTTTGGCTAAAACCCCAATTTTTGGGGTGTGATCATGTGATTATGGGTTGAATTAGTTTATGGGAATTGTTAATTACTAGTTTAAATGCTGAATTGAAGTGAGTTTAATCATTATATGAGGTTTAATTTATGAATTGTAGTTGCAAATGCAGTTCTACTTTTGTGTTCTTGGCTTGATCGAGAGAGAAGTTTTAGAACTAAGATTATTGATTAATGATTTGTAGGTATTGGGTTGAGCTGGGTTTAACTCGAGATAGTGAATCCTAAACCCAATCCTACCCATCTAGCTCAAAAGAGTAGATGATTTAAGGTGTGGGTATTTTTTCTTTGTTATGCTTGTTGATGTTAGAAAGAAATCAACTGATTCAGGATAGTTCTTCGAGAGAAAGCTATCTCCCTTATAGTATAGCCTACTCACTGATGTTTAGCTACTTACTAGTAGTTTCAATTACCCATATATCATAATTTCCCTATAATCCATCACATCCCGAGAATCCTTTTCTCTATTATTGTTTAGAATTGTTTTGTAGTTGATAATTACAAACCAAAACCCCTATCTGACATTCGTGTCACCCCTTTCACTTGATTAATGTATTTTTCGATAATTTCTATTCCTATGGCTGATTAGACCACATTCATACTTCTTAATTGAATTTAAACACGTACCGTTCCCTGTGGGATTCGATCCAACTCATTTGTTGAGTTTTATACTGATTTACGATAGTTGACACCTAGTATTGGATGAGGTGTGCTTGAAATGTTAAATTAGTTGATGTTCCCAAGCTTGGAGGTGAGTGAATGGTCTTGAGGCAATCTGCATTGCATCATTCTCCCTTTCTTCAAAAGGATTCGTCCTCGAATCCAAACCTTGCAAAACCATAAGGAGAGCAAACAATAACAAGGACCTCATGGAATGAGGGTTAGCGTTACCAATAGCTATCCTAGCACCATGCCAAGGCTGCAAAAACTTAACATATAACAAAGCATCAAAATGATCAACAAAGGGTCTGTAACCCATCAAAGCAATAGATACTTGGCTACTTAAGAAACTTTGACAAATGGGTAGAGTGAAGGAACCAATACACTTAAGCAACCGCATTTGTATACCCTCATTGGTTCCATATTCCAACAAGCACAAATCCTATTTTAAGTCAAGCAGCTCATGAGCACTCTCATACCTAAATGCAAAGGCATAAGTAATGTTGACCCAAATTAAGAATCCATTCAATGAACTAGATAACTCCAAGAAAGTATTTATTCCCAATTCATGAGCGGGTTCAGATACACAAGTATTCCCCACCCAAATTGGAAAATATACTTCATTCAAGCACACAAGAACAAGTAAGAATCACATGAATGACAAACAGTGTTACTACCAAATTTAGCACACTTAAAACCAACACCGGGGTCAAATGGAAAAGGATTGCATAGCATCGAGTCAAGGAGACTCTCATTTACCCTATTGATACCACTACCAACATAACATATTCTACCCACATAAGCATGAGTATCATCATATTCAAGTAGATAAAATTGAGTCCTCAAATCCAAACCTTGTAAAACCATATAGATCACAAGCAACAAGCTTATCCTTATAGCATGATTGGTTGTACAAAGGTTAGCATTAAAAACATTGAACTGAAGCGACTCAAACTCAAGGAAAATCCAAGCATTTTCTATTGTCATGGCTATTAAGCCCATAGATAGACAACATGATAATACCACTCAAAAGATAGTACCTCCAAAAGTTCAAATACCTTCAAGCATTCTCCGGGATCAAAATGATAGAAGGTCCATATAACTGGATCATACCAACAAGTATAGACCTCAATGATACCCTGATCCACATGCAATGCACTTTTAATCCAACTAGGGGACTTATCATATGCAAAGAGATAGTAAAGGAAGGTACATATTTCACGTTCTCTTGGCAAATACCTCCTACCCCCATAATATGCACAGTCAACGAGATCATGCTCAAAGTAAGAGTAACAAAAGGTGTCTAGGAAGCTATCCTTCCCCATACACAATGTAGGCACTTCAAGTGGATCGTAAAACCTCAAGAAGAGCTTTCCTGCATAGGGAAAGGTATCAACAATTTCTCCCACATTATGCTTTCCATTTCGAGCAAGCATCCCCACACAAATACTACAACTTAGCTCACTATCGGGGTCAAATGAAATGGCAATCCATGAACTTGGATCAAGTGCACCCTCTTTTATCAAATTGGCACTCTTACCTTCCAACAACATACTCCACTCATTAGCATGAGCATTATGATATGCAAACAACTAATAGAGAAAAGTGTTACCTAAATGCACTTCAATTAAGGGGTTCCCAACTTTAGACTCTACTCTGGATATTAGAGAAATACACCTCATACGAGGCCTTGGAACACACAAGGAAGAAGTAACAGGTAAAACATAGGCATCCTATTTCATCTTAACACTACCCTTCCTAATAAATGTACTATCATCTTTACAAAAGAGATTTTAATCTTTGGAAAGTGTGTCATCACACCATAGTGGATTATCAAACATTTCAAGAACATCTGTGAGATTTCCACCTTTGTCAAGGGTGTCATCCATAGTGAATTCTCAAGTAATTCAAGATCATTTGTGAGATTTCAACCTTTGGCAAGGGTGTCATCACACCATAGTGGATTCTCAAATAATTTAACAACATTTTCATCCAACAAGAATGCCACATTGGAGGGGTCATCTCATTTATGACACGGAGTGGGATGAGCCATCTTTGAAAAAACACACAATAACCATTTGAGCCCATTAATCATATCATCTAATCTAGAAATAGGGTGACAATATGTTAAGATGATTTTACTAGTGGCCCATCAATAAAAACACATGAGCCATGTTCTATCTTTCTTTGGAACCAATTGAACCGGAACAACGCACGTACTTGTACTTTCCTTCTCACAGCCCATGTTGAGGAGTTCCTCAACTTGCCTTTGTAGCTCTTCGATGTCTTCTAGATTAGTTCGATAAGCCAGTTTGGTTAGACATCATGATCCTGACACGAAGTCAATTTGGTACTCGATACCCCAGAGAGGGGGGACTCCATTTGGCAGTCCCATTAAGAGGGCTTCACTAGGATCCTACAAAAAGAAAGAATTTAATGGGGAGGAAAAGAATTAGATGGATTATCTTGCAAATCGTACTCCTTATGTGTGGTAAGGATCAATGAACTATCGACTTCCACATACTCTCTTATCTCTTTATGCTCAGCCAACAACACTTGGGCCTTTTCTTTAAACTTCCTCTTTTTTTCTTCTTCTTGGCCCTGAACCTCCACATGTCCCTCCTCCTTCTTCCTTTTATCCCTTAACTCATCCATCTCTATGACTTGGGATGGTGACGTATGCTGAAGGACAAACTTACGTCCATTCGACATAATTGAATAGGTGTTGTTTCTCCCATCATGTGTTGTCGCTCGACTATGTTGCCATGGTCTCTTGAGTAGGATATGGAAAACTTGCATGGGAATCACATCACAAAGGACCGCATCTTGGTATTTAACGATTCGAAACTTGATCAACACATGTCTTTGCACCCTCAATTCCTCACCCTAAATCAACCATTGAAGTTTGTAAGGCTTATCAAGCCTAGTGGTAGAAAGATTTAAGAAGTCCACCATAGTTGTGCTAGCAAGATTTGCACAACTTCCACTGTCAATGATCAAGGAACATACATTATCCTGGATGATGCACTTGGAATGGAAGATATTCTCTCTTTGCTCTTGATTTATCAAGGCCTTGCTTGGTATAGTTTGCCTTACCACATACATTAGTAGGGTGAACTCTCCTTCTTTGGGCCAAGCCTCATACTCCACATTGATCCTTCTATATTCTATCATGGACAAACCTTCTTGCCAATCATTCATAGTTTCGGGTGTGATAGTAGGAGAGATAGTGTGGTCGTGCTCATTTGTGGGAGCACGAAGAGTAGTTTGTGGAGTAGAGTTAGTAAAGTTAACTTGACCTTCCACCTTGTTCAAACTCTCATCTATCCTCGACAGAATGCCCTCTATGGCAGTCAAGTGGGAATTTATGTGCCCAATTGTCGGACTTAAATCCATAGCTGCTCTCATGAGTGATTCCAGGGTAACCTTCCCCTTAGGTGGGTAGGTCTCACTTTCGGTTGCCATGATACCTAACAATTAAGACAACTCAACAAAACAACAAACAACGTTAGGGTTAGTAAAATGAACTCACAATCACTGTGTTTACACACCCTTGATTTCCCCTCAACTTGGCGCGGCTAATGTTGAAGATTGCTTATACTCGGTTGATCACAAGGTGTCAATTCTACTCTTGGCCGGAATGGATTCTTGTTTTAAAGAAAAGATGGACGACTCGATTAAAGCAAAACGGACTTGAATAAAGAAGTTAAATACTAAGTAAAATGAATAAAAGAACGAAAAGAAAAGGCACTAACAAACAAGTGCATTCAAGAACCAATAGTCAACAAGTAGACCAATTACAAGTTAAAAATCATTTTAGGATTTTTGAGAACTCTTGAGAATCAAAGAAAAGAAACTAAGAATTTAGAACCTGAGATTAGGGGTGTAAAACTAGATTCCGATGGCCAAATGGCTTCTTTTCTACGCCAAAAGTGAAGTTCAGCTCGCCAACTTGAAGATGGAATCGCCAAACTTGACAGTCTGCCAAGGCAACTCGACGATCTGGGTGGAAGTTCGGCGATGCGCCGAGTGGACTCGGTGAACCAAGCTAGCTCATCGAAATTTCCAGTGTTTGAGGGCAAACTCGGTGACACACCTGCCCAAAGGGAGAGGCGCCGAGTGGGATAGGCGAGCAAAGTCAAGCTCGCCTAATGCTTCAACCCTGCTCCTGAAAAACTCCAAATTTGGACTCCTGTAGTCCCCCCTTCACTTTTTCAGTTAGTATTTACCATTTTTGGTCAATTCCCTCTTTTACAAGCACTTATCCACTTTCTCTTTCTTCTCTTTTGGAATCAAACTTCTTCCTTTTGAATATTCTTCCCTTTGAAGATGTGAATGTTATACAAGAACTTCAAGAACAAGATGAAGACCGAAAAATAAACCCTCTAGATTTTTAACTCAGAATTCCACAAAAATTGAGATACAAGCTCTCTTTGAAATGCCCAATACTTTTTAGCCTTCAATTCCTATCCAAAATCTACAGATTTCAAAACCCACTTGTATCTTCTTCAAGCTTCTTCAACCTCTAATGGTGGTTTCTTCAATAGTGAATCAAACTCCTTCAAATCTCAGACCTATACATAAATAAAGTTAGGGAACACTATTCCAACCTTAGAAACTTCAAATAAGAAACAAATCATAAACACCCATTTTGGAATTTCTTCAAAAATGTTTTTAACTCTTTTGTTTGTCGTAACAACCCAAGACTAGAAGTCGTAGGAACGATTCTAAGCCTCCCTTTGGTACCAAATGATGTAATTCCTAAAAGAGAATCCTAACAAAATGCGGAAAGTAAAGGATAAATATATAGACACACAAAGAGGAAACAAAAAGCAACTAAATGGTATATTAAACTCTAAGATCTTGATTCGTTAATCCAATAATAGAACCTAACTCTTATGACGACGTCAAGGGCATTGAACTCCCAAGCAACCGGCGTTTCTAACAATAGTCAACAAAAGCTTAACCAAGCTCTCAACACTCAAACATGAGTTTTCAATTTTCAACATTCAATATAATCTAATCTAAAATGACCCTAAAATTCCTATTTATAGTTTTATGGATTTATTACATAAATGGCCAAAAGTGACCCGAAATGACCAATGGGCGAGCTAAGTCGAGCTCGCCCAATCCACTCGGTGATCTGCTCATGGGATTTGGTGATGGATCCTGCTCCCTGTATTGGCTGGGAGCTAATGGAAGATAAGGCGGGCTAGGGGTCATAGCCCAAGACATTGGGTGATGCGCCAACTGGCCTCCTACTCGCCAAAGGGCATTGTAGTCCATTTTCTTTCGTTCTCTTCCCCAAGCTATCTTCCATGCATGTGAACCTCTCCTTGCCCCCAATATAAGCTCGAGATCCCCCTAGCTTCATGAGAAATCCTTCAATGCTTTGACGTTCCCAAGCTTGGAGGTGCGTGAATGGTCTTGAGGCAATCTGCATTGCATCACTAATTGAGTTGAAGAAGCCGGTTTCCAAAAAATCCATTGAGGCTTTCTCCCAAGGGGGAGATGGGGTCCTTTTATATCAAGGTCTTTTATGTGTTCCAAATGTTGATGAGTTGAGAAATCAGATTTTGACAGAACCCCACTATTCTCGCTATTCTTTTCATTTGGAAGCCACTAAGTTGTATCGTGAATTTCAAGAAGTCTATTGGTAAAATGGGATGAAAAAAGATATTTCGGAATTTGTGGTTAAGCATTTGAATTGTCAACAAGTGAAAGTTGAGCATTAGAAACCAGGTGGTTTGCCTCAAAACATTAGCATCCTTATATGGAAGTGTAAATATTTGAATATATACTTCATTATGGATTTACCTCACACTCGTCGATAGTTTAATATGATTTTGTTTATTATGGACCGAATGAAAAAATATGCTCACTTTCTTTCTGTTAGGCCTTCTTTTTCAGTGGTGGATTAGATAATCTTTAAATTCTAGAAATGGTAAGATTATATGGAGTGCCCTTGTAAATTGTCTCTGATCATAGTATCATTTTACATCTAAGTTTTGAAAGTCATTTCAAAAAGGTCTTGGTACCGAAGTGAAGCTTAGCATGGATTTCCACCCTCTGACCGATGGACAAGCTGAGCATACCATTCAGACTTTACAAAATATATTAAGAGCTTGTGTGATTGATTTCAATGGTAATTAGGATGATCACTTAGTATTGATTGAATTTGCATATAATAATAATTATCATTCTAGCATTGGGATGGTACTATTTGAGACTCTTTATGATAGGAGGTGTAGGTTTCCAATAAGTTGGTTTGAAGTTGGTGAGGTTAATTTTATAGGGTCCCGAGTTGGTGCATGAGGCTATGAAAAAGGTTCAAATTATTCATGAAAGGTTGAAAATGGTTCAAATTCGACAAACGTCTTATACCGATGTTAGAAGAAAAGAACTTGAATTTAATATGGATGATTGAGTCTACTTGAAGATTTCACAAATGAAGGGTGTGATGAGATTAGGAAAGAAGGGGAAGCTTAGCCACCATTATATGGGTCCATATTAGATTTTGAGGTGTATTGGAAAAGTTACTTATGAACTTAAGTTGCCTAATGATTTAGCATTGGTACTTCCTGTAACACCCCGGAAATTCTATGACTTAAGTTAGAGCCTCACCTTATGAATAATGACTTAAAAATAGTTAAAATGATGTTTATAAACCTAAACTAATGTAAATGACTTGGTGTGGAAGAGTAAAAGTCTAAACGTCAAGAAACGACCACGACGTCCGGAAACTAGAGAAGAATGTATTCTAGTGTGTCCTTAGGTTTTGGGCAGGTTTAGGAGTGTCGTATGATGGTGTAATCTTGTAAAAAGAGTTAAAATAGGTAAATATATATTTATAGGGTTAAAACATTCTAATAAGACGCCCCGGGACCACCATACGGGCCCCCAAGGGGGACCCCAACCTTGGCCAAGCAAGTTGCCAAGGCAGCTTGCAAATTGCTCTTGGAGGGAATAAGGGCGCATCGCAGACTTGCTCCCCCAAGGAGCAAAATTTTTTTTCGCGACGTGGTCATGTCGTGGACTTTACTATCTCGAAATTTAATTCCAAATATCTTCAGGGAACAGCTCCGCGTCGCGGACTTGTTCCGCGACTAAAATGCTGAAATTTAGAAATCTATTTTTTACTTCGTTAAAGAGTCCATTTGAGTGAGGGGTATTTAGGGTACTTTAGGGGACGTGTATATAATGATTTTTAAGTCAATTTACCTCACTTTTATCACTCAAACACAAAACCCCAAAGATCTAAACCTAAAGTTCCTCCTTCTCTCTACTCTCTCTCTCTCTTCTCAAGGACTCAATTGAAGAAGATTGGAGCTTCAAGAAGAAGACCAACTCTCCAAGGTTTCAACTCGGATTTTCGTGGTTAATTCGTCAATAAGGTATGGTTGCTTATCACTCTTGGGATTCCTTTCCCCAAGAGGCCCCTTCAAGATGAATTTCAAAATCTCCCATTTCTAGGTTTCAATCCAAAAATGTGGGTCTTTTTTCTAAAAGTGAAATTGATGTTATAAACTGACTTTGATTGATGTTATATGAACAATTATGGATGAATTTATGTTGCATTGGTGGTTTGTTGAAGAATTCCCCATGAAACTCATGTTTCTCCTTCTTTTCCTAATTCTAACCCTAGTTTGTGTTGGATATTGATTGAAGGCTATGAATTGAATGTGATGTTATGTA
>JAJOOE010011056.1:0-23151 GCA_036250405.1 Solanum raphanifolium
CTAGACTGATAGCCTAAGGAGTGGGTCAACATGAGGTTCAGCCCGAGAGGGTGAGCCCTAGTCCCATATCCTAACACTCAGCTCGAGAGAGTGAGTGGGGTAAGGCGTAGGCTGGTCTTCATGCGTCAAATGGGTGTCCGAGAGGAACACATTTGAAATGGGGTAAGTTGCTCGAGAGGGAACTTATTTCCATTTAAAGGTTAGCCTAGTCACTATTATCTTGCAAATTTCCTATTGAAAGCATGTACCCAGCAATTTATCTCAACTTGTATTGCGGTCACATCCCAAGAACCTTTCCCCATACTTTATTTTCTTGTTTATTTTGCTATTTTAGCACTTGTTACAAAACCCTCTTTTGACATTTGACACTTTCGTGTCACCCCCTTTAATTTAATATGTCTTTTATCGCTAACATCTTTAACTACGACTAACTTGAATGAAATTCTAATTGGTTATTAATTCTCAAAAACCGCTCCCTTGGGACACGACCCCAACCCTCGGTTGAGTTACTATATTATCGATGATCGTAGACACTCATATCGTAGGATAGTGTTGTTGGTCACCATAAGCATCATAGGTCTATAAGGTGCTTTCTATTATGGGTGTGACTCCAGTAGAGAAGGCGGAACTAGCCGCTTACCAACTCAAAGGGGTTGCTCAGATTTGGTTTAACTAGTGGAAAGAGGCAAGGCCAGTGGAAGCAGGCCCCATAGAATGTGCAAGGTTCTTCTAGTTGTCACGACCCAAGGGTACCCCGTAGACGTAACAAGGCACACAGAACCCCAAAAGGCACCATGTAAGCCACTTAGCATGTCATAACATAAAGCATTAGAATAATAATAGTAAAAATGCATGTAAGTCCAAAAATCTTTATAAAGGAAAGAGGAAGTCTAGACTTTTCTCAATTAGCCATCTATTACAAAACTTGAGTAAAAATAGGATCATAGCCAAAAACAACATAATCTGAAAGTTAAAATACAAGAATGAAACTACAATGAAAATGCCCGTCCTTGAACCATGAGGACTCACCACATGAGCAAATCCAAGCTCTAGCCACAATGGAGACCTCTTTGAGAACCGGACCCTACACTTGGAAAAAATGTAGGAAAATATGGGTTAGTACAAAAATGTACTAAGTAAGATAGTCATGCACAAAATCATGAAAACATGCTAAAAGGGACATTTTAGTTGAATGCATGCCATTGACTAGTTTAAAGCATCATTTTGTAGATAATGAAAAAGCATAAGTCATAAGCATAATCAACTAATAGGTCATCATGTCATAATAGGAACATACCATAAATACCCTCAGAGCATAAAGATCCCATAATCTCACCCATACTAAGTAAAGCTTCTTTAGTAACTATAGTTCATTATTCATTTTCTTGTTCATACTAACATAAAAGGGAGATTAGCCTTAACCGACATAGACCATGTGAGCTTCCCATGGAATCTGGTGTCTACCCCACACTGAAAAGTGGTTGTCCTACATGCCTAAGGTAGAACCATACTCTTATAGGTGGATTCACTAGCTAAAGACCTATGTGGGCACATAGTTATGGGATAAGAAGATTGATACTAGAAACCCGGACTCAACTAAGGTATAAGGTTTCCATCTCATGAGATACATACTTTGGGAACCCAGACTCAACTATGGTAGAAGGAACCCATTTGGAAATTCGGACTCAATTAGTGTAAAGTCTTTCATTGGCAAGTCGGACTCAACTATCGTATAAGCTTCCATCTCATATTCATACCCACTCGGTGCTAAGCATTAATTCCCATAGACTACATATTAAGTCTTGACTTAAGTGTATTTTCATGGATAAATGTCTTGACACTCAATCCAACATAATTCATACTATAGCTCATAGATTCAATAGTTGAGAATAGCCTTTCAACCCTAGAATCATCATATTGTGAGAAAACCTTTCACATTATACCATATTCATACATATGTGTGTACATGAGGATAGTCTTCCAACAACAGAACAACTAGATCATAATCATATTCACTTTACTCTCAGAGTTTCCAAAAGCATATACGTAAACCTCATAATCATGCATAATTCTCATACTTTGCCCTTCAAGGACCATAGATCATATTCAATCAACACATCTAGAATGACTACATTAGACCTGGATAATAACATGATTTAATTAACTCAATTACTACAAGCATAATCTCATGATATCAACTTTCTACAATTCACCCATATCACAAGGTCATAAATTGGAAATATGGTGATTTCATGGATTCTTGGGAGATTTCATCATAAAACTACAATAAATCATCAATTCAATCATAATATAAAGTAATTAAATCAATAGAATCATTTTTGAAAGGAATCCATGACTTGGAGTCAAACCCTAGCTTTTGGGGAATTTCTATCTTTAAAGTTGGGGATTTGAAGGGACTCCATGGATGAAAACTATCCATGAATGAAGGTCTACCATACCTTAGCTTTGAATTCCAAAGAAATTTGAGTAGAAAATTTTGCTCCTTCAAACCCTAGCTTCAACTTTCTTCTTATTCTTGCTTGGAGTTCTAGAGAGAGAGTTTTTGGGGGGAAAAGTTGATTTTGATTTGGGATTTTGGAAATATGAGGAAGGTGACTAAATTTGGGTGTCTTAAAACTATATATAGTTAGTTTAAATTAATACAAAACGACATAACCTAGCATTAAATAAAAATGGAAAACCCCAAGTACCCCTCAACCAATTCACCAAAACCATTTCCAGTCACCACCCGCAACCCTCTTATAGACAGACCGTGTTGGACCCATGGCCCGTGTTGGTGAAGCGTGGGTCGGGGTTCTGGGGCCTGATTCTGCAAGCACGGCCTACGGCCCCTTAACCACGAGGCATAGGGGGGCATATGGGGCGTGATTGGCCCCTCGTGGGTCATTGCCCATGCACATTTTTGGTGCACTCCTCAAGGACCCATGGTTGGTCGTTGGGGTTTGAGCATTGACGTTCTAACATGAAAACAATTATTTTAAGGTACGGGGAGGTACATTTCAATTCTCTAACCCTAACGTCAAGTCCTAGTTTAGCCTATTAGTTTCCGGAGTGTTACATTATCTCCCCCTTAGGAACATTCGTCCTCGAATGATGATCTAGAAACTTTACAGAATTAAAGACTCAAAACTAGCAGCCCAACATGCATGAAACATGAAAATAATGCATAATTCAAAAGGAGGAAACTTCTATTCCATCTAAAACATATTCAATGCAATACAAGGAAGTAGGAACTACATCTAATAATCCATTATTCATGAAACTCAATATTTCACATATTCATAGGAGAAACTACCTTCTCCAACTAAATCATGCTCAACACAATATCATGGAGCCAATATGCAATTACTCTAAAAAATATACTAAAACATGTTCATCAACTCATCTCATGAAGTCAAATAGGCAACTCATACTAAATGCACAACAACATGAGGAACATATATCATGAAAACTCATTTTCTTACTAAACATGAATTTCTCAAGAACATGCATAACTTAAGGAAATCATGGAAACACATATATCACATGCATGACTTCCAAAACACTAAAACTCAAGAGGAACTACTTGCCTCAAGATTGAATAGGAGTAGAAGGAAAGAGATGAGGGTATCAGGACTTCATATCGGCCTTGGCCTCCCAAGTAGCACCCTCCACTAAATGATTTCTCCATAAAACCTTCACGGAGGCAACTTCCTTGTTTCTAAACCTCTTGACTTGCCGGTCTAGAATTTCAACTGACACCTCTTCATAGGCAAGATTCTCTTTAATCTCTAAACCCTTTAAGGGGACTATGGTTGATGGATCCCCAATACATTTCTTCAACATTGAGACATGGAACACCAGATGCACCAACACCAACTCATTTGGCAAGTCTAACTCATATGCAACCTTGCCCACACGCCTCAAAATCTCATAAGGGCCCACAAACCGAGGACTAAGTTTCCCCTTCTTTCCAAACCTCATAACACCCTTCATGGGAGAGATTTTAAAATAAACCCAATCATGGACATCAAATTCTAAATCTCTTCTTCTAACATCGGCATAGGACTTTTGCCGACTTTGGGCCGTTCTCAACCTCTCTCTAATTACCCGAATCTTCTCAATGGCCTCATACACCACCTCTGGGCCTAGTAGAGCAACTTCCCCTACTTCAAACCATCCTATGGGGGACCTACATCTCCTACCATAGAGAGCCTCAAAGAGGGACATCCCAATACTCGAATGGTAACTGTTATTATAGGCAAACTCAACTAACGACATATGGTCATCCCAATTGCCTTTAAAATCTATCACACATGCCCTCAACATGTCCTCTAAAGTTTGAATGGTGCGTTCCGCTTGACCATACATTTGAGGGTGAAAAGTTGTGCTAAGCTTCACCTTAATACCTAGCCCTTTTGGAAGGACTTCCAAAACTGTGAAGTAAATTGAGGGACTCGATCTGAAATGAAAGACAAGGGAACTCCATGTAATCTTACTATCTCATTCAAATACAATTTAGCATATTATTCCGTCGAGTAGGACACCTTGATGGGAATGAAATGAGCGAACTTAGTCATTCGGTCCACTATTACCCATATCGAGTCTTGTTGCCGCCTAGTACGTGGCAAGCCTACAATAAAATCTATGTTCACATCTTCCCACTTCCAAGTAGGAATAGGAATATTTTGTGACAAGTCTCCCGGCCTTTGGTGCTCAACCTTAACTTGTTGACCAATAGGACATTTGGCTACAAATTCCGTGATGTCCTTTTTCATCCCATTCCACCAATAAACTTCCCGTAGCTCACAGTACATTTTGGTGGCTCTCGGATGAATAGAATATCGAGAACTATGAGCTTCCTCTAAAATTTGCTCCCTCAAACCATCAACATCCGAAACACATAACCAACCTTGGTACCTAAGCACCCCATCTCCCCCTTAGGAGAAAGCCTCAATGGACTTTTTGAGTACTGACCCTTTCAACTAAACTAATATAGGATCAAGGCTTTGCTTGGCCTTCACATCTATCACAAAGGACGATTCAGACCCATTATGAACCATGATACCACCCTCGGCGGAATCTACTAGTTGAACACCTAACCAAGCCAACCTATGCACATCACGAACCAACTTTTTCTTTTCATCATCTACATGAGCCACTCTACCCATCGACTACTTACTAAGAGCATCCACTACCACATTAGCCTTGCCGGGGTGATAAAAGACACTCATATCATAATCCTTTAATAACTCTAACCACCTTCATTGTCGAAGATTCAAGTCCTTTTGACTAAACATATATTGAAGACTTTTGTGATCGGTGAAAACATCCACATGGACCCCATACAAATAATGCCTCCATATTTTCAAGGCAAAGACAACCGCTGCTAATTCAAGATCATGGGTAGGATAATTCTTCTCATGGACTTTAAGGTGCCTTGAAGCATAGGCAATCACCTTACTATTTTGCATAAGCACACATCCCAACCCAACTCTAAAGGCATCACAATACACCATAAAACCATCCGTACCTTCCGATAAGGTCAACACCGGAGCAGAAGTAAGTCTATCCTTCAATTCTTGGAAAATTTTCTCACAAGCTTCTGACCACACAAACTTAGCTTTCTTTTGAGTCAAAGTCGTCAACGGAGAAGCAATGGAGGAAAACCCCTCAACAAACCTCCTATAGTAACCGGCCAAACCCAAAAAACTTCTAATGTCAGAAGGAGTTAGAGGTCTAGGTCAACGCTTGACCGCATCCATATTCTTGGGATCTACCTCAATACCCTTGCTTGACACAATATGACCAAGGAAAGGTACAGACCTTAACCAAAATTGGCACTTGCTAAACTCTGCAAAAAGTTGTTGGTCCTTGAGAACTTGCAACACAATTCTCAAATGGTACACATGTTCATTCTCACTCCTTGAATAGATCAAGATATCATCGATAAACACAATAACAACTATGTCTAGGTATTTCCTAAACACTCTATTCATCAAATCCATACTGTCGTCGGGACATTAGTCAACCCAAACGACATAACCACAAATCTATAGTGACCATATTAGGTTCTAAAGGTCGTCTTGGGAATATCAACCCCCCTCACCTTCAATTGGTGATAACCTGAATGAAGGTCAATTTTGGAGAAAGAACTAGCCCCTTGATGTTCGTCAAACAAATCACCAATTCTCGGAAGGGGATATTTATTCTTAATGGCCACTTTGTTCAATTGACGATAGTCGATGCACATTCTAAGAGACCTATCCTTATTTCTAACAAACAACACCGGAGCACCCCATGGAGAGATACTTGGTCGAATAAAACCCTTATCTAGCAAATCCTTTAATTGCTCTTTCAATTCTTTTAAATCTGCCGAAGCCATTCTATAAGGAGGAATGGAGATAGGTTGCGATTCCGTTAAAAGATCAATACCAAAATATATTTCCTGCTCAGGAGGAATACCGGGCAAATCATCGGGGAAAATTTCCAGGAACTCATTCATTACCGGAACCGACTCTAGATAAGGGGTTTCAGACTCAACATCCATCACCCTAACAAGATGGTAAATACACCCTTTGGAGATCATCCTCCTAGATTTAAGGCAAGAGAAACATTGACCTCTAGGGATAGAATCCCCCTCTCGCTCCTTCCACTCTAAGATAGGCTCATTTGGAAATTGGAAGCTAACCACCCTCGTCCTACAATAGATAGAGGCATAACATTCATGCAACTAATCCATACCAAAAATTACATCAAAGTCTAACATTTCTAACTCCTCTAAATCCACCAAAGTAACTTTATGGGATAAGGAAATGGGAAAACTTCTATAAACTCTTTTAGCCACCACCGAGTCACCAACCGAGGAAGAGACGTAAAAAGGTTCTACTAACACATAAGGGAGTATTTCAAACTTCGTGGCCACAAAAGGTGTCACAGAGGACAAAGTAGCACCGGGATATAACAAGGCATACATATTAATAGAAAATACTTTTAACAGACCGGTCACCACATCCGGGGAGCTCTCTTGGTCACCTTAGGATTGAAGAACATAAAAGCGGTTTTGCTTTTGAGCATTGGAGTTTGAACCGCATGGAGGAGTTTGTTTATCTTCCCTTCCCTTAACCTTGAGAATCAGGCAGTATCTCATCTTGTGGCCAACCTTCCCACAACTAAAACACCCATCGGTACCAACAAGACACTTGCCATCATGCTTTCTACCACATTTTGCACAATTAGTCCTAGCAACATAAGAACCACCACTATTACCTCCTTGAGGTTTTGGGTTGGAAAGCCTATCCTTGTTGATCCTTGAGGGAGCACTAGAGGAGCCTTGATTGGAGAGCCTTTGTCTAAACCTTGGTCGACCTTGTCCACCGGACCTAGCATTGGAGAAGTTCCCATCACTAGTTCTATCTCTCTTCACCTCTCTATTCTTTTTCTTGAGTTTTGACTCCTCAATTTGTTGAGCATATACCATGAGCCTTGAAATATCCATGTCATGATGGAGCATTGCTCATTCTTCTTGAACAAAATCAGACATACCCTTCAAAAACCTACTCATCTCATCCCTCGAATCCGCCACCATAGATGGATCATACTTGGATAGTTAGGTAGATTTCAAGGAATACTCCTTGACACTCATTCTACCTTGACTAAGGTTAATGAATTCCTCCACCTTAGCTTCCCTCAACTCTCGGGGAAAGAATATATCAAGAAATGCCGATTTGAACATTTCCCATTCAACCGGGTCCGCTCCTATGGGTCTTCCCCTCTTCCAAAGACCATACCATACTTGAGTAACATCCTTTAGTTGGTAGGCGGCTAAATCTTCCTTCTCTCCCAAACATATTCCCATGATATTAAGGACCTTATACACCTCATAAATAAACCTTTGGGGATCCTCCTCCACTTTAGAGCCATGAAATTCGGGAGGGTTCATTCTAGAAAAATCCCTAACCCTTAAAGAAGCCGAATTCACATTAGGAATGACCGGAGCTACCACTTCTCTTTTGGCTTGAGCCATCACGACTTGAGCCAACATTTGGATAGTAGATCTAAACTCCACATGGGTCACATTCTCAACCATAGGATCAACCGGAGCTTGGTTAAATTGAGGAGCTTGATTAGCTTCAAGAGCTACCTCATTCATATTGCCACCCTCTATTCTTCTAGCATTAGCCCTTATTGCGTTCATATTCTCAAGACACAAGAGAAGGATTAGAAGAGGGACTTTATAGAGTTAAACTCTAAGGCACAACTTAAGAATAATGAAAGAAGTGAGGTTTCCTAAGCATCTTATAGCCTCTCATTCATAAGTGTGGCGCGCTTCACACTCATGAACAATACTCTATTAGACGTGGCTTATGAGACATCATCCTAGGATCATTCTAAACCTTGTGCTCTGATTACCAAGTTTGTCACGACCCAAGGGTGCCCCCTAGACGTAACAAAGCACATAGAACCCCAAAAGGTACCATGTAAGCCACTTAGCATATCATAACATAAAACATTAGAAAAATAAGAGTAAAAACACATTTAAATCCAAAAATCTTTATAAAGGAAAGCGGAAGTCTAGACTTGTCTCAATTATCCATCTATTACAATACTTGAGTCAAAATAGGGTCATAGCCCAAAACAACATAATCCAAAAGTGAAAATACAAGAATGAAACTACATTGAAAATGCCCGTCCTCAAACCATGATGACTCACTACAAGCAAGGAGAAATGATGTCATGACTACCCCTTAGATGTGACACGGCATACAAGACTCCGAACAGTCGCATACAAGCTTCTTAGCATATCATAACATAAGATAAATAGGAAATGGTGCGGGAATTTAAAACTTTATCCATACAATCGAAGTCATTTTCGTAAAAGCAAGCGGAAGTCTTTCTATACTTTTGTCTCAAACCATCTAACACAACTTTAGAATAAAACTCTTGGGACACAGCCCATACAATAGTCTCAACACGAATATAAAAGACATAAAGGAACTAGTGGGTTTGTCCTCGAAGCTATGAGGACTCACCAATTCTTCAACTCCTTAGAAACCTATCTTTAAGGATGAAACTCAATCTCCAAAACCCTACATTTGATTAGAGTGTAGGCAAAGTATGTGTTAGTACAAAATGTACTAAATATGTTAGATAGCATAATTATAAGAGCATAAGACAAGGGTTAGTCAATATAAGACATAATCCATAATCATATGAAATACTTCAGGCAACATCAATTATAAGCACAAGAGACAATATCAGAATAATAAATAAGGTCTCCAACATAAGCATCTATTCAACTCTTAGTCATTCATAACATAATAGGACTACTCTCAAGTAACCTAAAAAGCATACTTGTGCAATGCATGAATTGCATCCCATAATACTACCCAAGCTAAGTATCCCTCTTTGGTCATGTTAAACATAGTCTACATATATGATCAAGTCTTAAGCTTCTCTACCATAAGGGCACTATACTCCTAAGTAACCTCAAATCACACTTGTGCAATACATGAAGGGCATCCCATAATACCCTTCACACTAAGCATAACCTTGAAGTCATCATAGTTATATTTACCCTACTTTGGTCTCATTATTAGCTTACTTCATATAGACAAGCGAACTATCACCTTTAGTTAATCATATGAAGTTAAGGAAGGCAACTATAGCAAAATCCTATCTAAGCATACATCATATTAGAGAAAACACTTCATGAGTCACCTTAAGGCAAGCTTGTGCCATGCATGAACAAGACCCCATAATCCTACCCATGCTAAGCTAGACACTTTAGGTTCATCATTCATGTTCATCATCTCTTAACATCATAAAGATAAGGGGAATCACCACTAGTCATGCATGAATTGGAGAGGTATATAACACTACAATCCAAACTAGTCATGCTCATGTTCACAAGTTCAAGGGGAAGCACCTCAAGACATACATGTTTAGGTAATCATGAAGAACAAGGGTAATCACTCACCTCTAGTCATACATACTAATAAATCATACAGACAAGGGGAGTCTCCACAAGTCATACAAGTTAATGAATCATAGGTATTCGCCTCCATGTCCATTTTAATGTGATATAGGTATTTGCCTCCATATCAATTTTAATGTGTAATGTAGGTATTCACCTCCATATCATCATGTAAGGATCATAGGTAATCGCCTCCATGATCAACATAAAGGCTAATGGGTAATCACCTCACACTTCCCATATCATGACATGGGTAATCACCTCATGTTTAACTAATTAGGAGTAAGGGAACTCACCACACATTCCTATCATGTAAAGGTCATTTAGGGGAATCACCACAACCCTCATTACATTTTATAGTCCTAGGACTTAGATTCTTTTTAGGTGAGAAAACCTTTCAACCTAGAATCATTCTATGTGAGAGAACCTTTCATATCATGTCATATTCATGCCTAAGTGTGTATATGAGAATAACCTTTCAACAACACAACAATTAGATCATGATCATATTCACTTTACTCTCAAAGCATTCATAAGGCATGTACATAATCTTCATAAAACATGCATAATATCATATCTAGAATTCTACATTAGACATTGATATCATCATGACTCAAGTGATTCTATCACTTCATATATTCATACATTCATGAGGTAGATTAGATGAGTATATGCCTTTCACTACAATTCTACCCATTAGACTTTTATTCTCATATAGACTTTACTCTCAAAGCCTTAACATACCTAGTTCATCACATTGGCTTTACACTCCAAAACCCTAGTGATCAACCTTCATGACTACAAGCCTTACACTCAAGCTTTACTTCATACAATCTTCATTCATACCTAGATTTCAAGTCATTCTAGTCACATTCTTCATTACTAGGTGCTTCTTGTCACAATTGATCATTAAGGTTCAATTTCAACTTTACTAGTTATGATCCTTCATATTCACTAAAGTCTATTTCAATTCATGTCTATATGTTCCTAACCTTGAACAACTACTACACATGACATTGATTTTAGATGATCAATTCTAATTCTTCAATTTCACCTTTCATGGCATTAACCCACCCAATAGCAAATTCATCAATTAGACTAGGGTTAACCATAAAAATCACATAAGCTCATCATAATATCATAATTCAATGCTAATTAATTCATAATTAGGTATTATCCACTAGATTGGAATCATACCTTAACACTACCCACAATGTAGAAAGAAACCCTAGCTAGAGTTGGGTTTTGACTTCACAATTGTTCTCTTCTTCTCCTTCTTCTTCTTCTTCTTGGGTTTTCTAGAGAGAGAAATATTTTGAGAGGAAGAACTTTGGGATCTTGTGGGATTTTTGAATTAATGACTTAGTTGGGGTGGTTAATGACTCAGAATACTTTATATAGGTGTATAAAATCCATATAAAATGACCCCCACTTAAAACTAATTTAAAAGGAATTTACTAAACAACCCCCTCACTAGGCAGCCCACTCCCAGGCACCAGGCACCACGAGAGGACCTCACGAGCCGTGGTCCTTGGGCAGTGGCTTGGCCAAAGTGTCTTGGTCCCTAAAATTCTAAGGCATGACCACAAGACCTACCACAAACCGTGGTCAAGCCCACTGGTCGTGGTCCGTAGGCAGTAGCTTGGCCTCAATGCCTTGCCTCCCATAAGTCTAAGGGGACTTCACGAGTCCTCCCACGAATCGTGGTTAAGATCACTGGTCGTGGTGATGGACGTGAACCTTGGGGCAATGCTTGGCTAAAATGTCTTGGCCTCCCTCATCCTAAGGTATCTTCACGAGCGTTCCCACGAACCATGGTTAAGACCACTGGTCATGAAGGCAATCCACTTTGAGGCAGCCCTTAGGGAGCTACTGCCTTGGCCTCACGAACCACACCACAGTCCATGGTCCACACCACTAGCCGTGGTGGTGGTCATGGACTTGAGGTAGTGTGCTCAAAGCTTGGGGCAGCCTTGGCCTTTGGCTTAGGTTTTGCCCATTTGCCTTGGCACTTTCCCTTGCAACCCTCAATCAAACCTTAGATGGTCTATTAAACTATGGGGTCTAACACATACCTTGACGTTTAAACTATGAGCATAAGAAATACCATTAGGGACATATACATAGTCAATACCATCTAGTTTTAGCATGACATGAGAGAAACACTTCATGAGCCACCTCAAGGCAAGCTTGTGCAATGCATGGATAAGATCCCATAATCCCACCCATACTAAGCAAGTCACTTTAGATCCTCATTCATGTTTACCATATTTTGATCTCATCCTTAGCCTATATATCATAGACAAGGAAACATTCACTTTTAGTCAACCATATCAAGGAAAACAACCCCTAGCAACAATCCAAGTTAGCATACAACACTACAAGTAGCCTTCACATCAAGTGCAATTTCCATTTAGTCAAAAGCACATTCATTTCATAAGTCATCATGACAAAAGAGGAACCTCCCATAACTACCCTCAAAGCTTACTTGTGCAATGCATGAATAAGAGCCCATACTCCCACCCATGATAAGTAAGGTTTCTTGAGTAGCCATAGTTCATCCTAGACTTGACAATGTGGGAATTAGCTTTAACCGACATAGACCATGTTAGCTTACATGGAATTTGGTGTCATGCCCCACACCGAAAAGAGGTGTCCTACTTGCCTAAGGTAGAACTAAAATGTATTAGCTTTTAGGTGGATCCAATAGCTAAATAACCTACGGGGGCACGTAGTTTATGGGATAAGGAGATTGTTAATAGAAACCCAACCTTACTTAATGAGGGAGCTTCCATCTCATGAGATTACCTTTATAAACCCGGCCTTACTTAACGGGAAACCTCTATCTCATATTCAATATCCACTCGGTGCTAAGCATAATTCCCATGAAGTATTTGTTGAATCCTAACTTGTTTCATTAGGCTATCTCATTAGATCATGCGTGAGAATAAAGTTTCACCGTCCATGTCTTCATGTTAGATTTAATTAGGTGAGAACTGACTTTCAACCTAGAATCTTCATTATGTGAGAAAACCTTTCACATTATATTCATTATATGTTCTTGAGAATAACCTTTCAATCAACACAATAATACCATCATAATAATGGAATAATCATGCATAAGTGTGTATGTGAGAATGACCTTGCAACAACACAACTATTAGATTATAATCATGTTCATAAAGTATACACATGAAGCTCACAATTAGGCATAATTCTCATGTTTTCCCCCTCTTGGATCAGTAATCACATTCAACCAATCACATCTAGAGTTACTACATTAAACATGGAAGATAACATGATTCAAGTAACTCAACTATTACAACATAATCTCATGATATTCATCTCACTACAATTCACCCACATCACAAAGTCATAAATTGTAGATATGGGGGTTTCATGGGTTCTTGGGGGAAATTCAACATCAAAACCATATGAATTCCTCAATTAATACATAATTCAAGTAATCAATTCATTACATTCTACTTGCATCAAGCAATACCCACACTTTGAGATCCAATTTGGGAAAATAGGGAAATTCATGGATTCTTGAGGAATTCAACTTAAAATCATAAAAAATCATCAATATATCGATAAATAAACATAATTCAATCATTAAAAACAAATTTGAAAGGAATCCATTATATTGAAGTCAAACCCTAACTTTTGGGTTTTCTGGTTTTGAAATTGGGGGTTTTGGAAGGGCTCTATGGGTGAAGGCTACCCATGGATGAAAATCTACCATACCTTATTGAAGATTAACCACGAATTTGAGGAGGAAAATCTTGATTCTTCAAGCCCTAGTTTTGACTTTCTTCTTCTTCTTCTTCTTTGGAGTTCTAGAGAGAGAAATTTTGGAGAAGATGTACTCTTTTGGGTTTGATTTTGGGTTTTGGGAATTAATGGGGTAAATGGGTTGGTTAATGACTTAAAAGGGCTTATATAGGTATTTTCAAACAATTTAAATCGACCCCATTTAATAACTACCTAATTAGGAATTTACCAAAAGACCCCTCCCATATACCATGACAAGGCACCACGACCCGTCAAGGGCACCACGGCTCGTGGTGGTGCCCGTGGTCCCTTGAACAGTGGCCCTCCTAATATTGGCAAGACCCCAAGTGGTGAAGGCAACCCCACAAGCCTTCCCACAGTCCATGGTCTACACCACGAGCCGTGAAGTGGCTCGTGAAGAAGAGCCTTTTCTTGGGAAACTTGTGAGCTTATTGCCTCACCTACCACGGGTGGCACCATGACTCATGGTGGCCACCACAGGTCGTGAAGACCGTCGTGGTCATGGTGGGCAGTCGCTAGGCATGTTTTGGCAGCCTTGGCACCTTTGCCATGTCCCTCACCCAACTCCTTTCGCCCTTGCCCTCAACTATTGATGTTAACCCTCACGCTTAGGCTCTAGTTTAACTTACTAATTTCAGAGGTGTTACAAATGAATAAATTCAAGCTCTATCCACAATGGGGACCTCCCTGAGAATCGGACCCTACACTTGGGAAGAATGTAGGAAAATATGGGTTAGTACAAAAATGCACTAAGTATGATAGTTATGCACAAAATCATGAAAATATGCTAAAAGGGAAATTTTAGTTGAATGCTTGCCATTTACTAGTTTAAACCATCATTTTGAAGATAATGGAAAAGCATAAGTCATAAGCATAATCAACTTATAAGTCATCATATCATAATAGGAACATACCATACTTACCCTCAAAGCATACTTGTGCAATGCATGAATAAGATCCCATAATCCCACCCATACTAAGTAAAGCCTCTTGAGTAACTATAGTTCATAATTCATCTTCTTGTTAATACTAACATAAAAGGGAGATTAGCCTTAACCGACATAGACCATGTGAGCGTACCATAGAATTCGGTGTCTACCCCACACCGAAAAGAGGGTGTCCTACTTGCCTAAGGTAGCTTAGCTTAGGTGGATCCACTAGTTAAGGACCTATGCGGGCACATAGTTATGGGATAAGGATATTTCTACTAGATATCTAGACTCAACAAAGGTATAAGGTTTCCATCTTATGATACACATACTTTGGGAACTCAGACTCAACTATGGTAGAAGGAATCCATTGGGAAAGCCGGATTCAACTAGTGTAAAAGCTTTCATTGGGAAGCCGGACTCAACTATCGTATATGCTTCCATCTCATATTCATATCCACTCAGTGCTTAGAATTAATTCCCATAGATTACATATTAAGTCTTGACTTAAGTTCATTTTCATGGAAGAATGTCTTGACACTTAATCCAACATAATTCATACTATAGCTCATAGATTCAATAGGTGATAATACCCTTTCAACCCTAGAATCATCATATTGTGAGAAAACCTTTCACATCATACCATATTCATACATAAGTGTGTACATGAAGATAGTCATCCAACAACACACCAACTAGATCAAAATCATATTCACTTTACTCTCAAAGTGTTCTGAAAGCATATACATAAACCTCATAATCATGCATAATTCACATAGTTTGCCCTTAAAGGACCATAGATCACATTCAATCAACACATCTAGAATTACTACATTAGACTTGGATAATAACATGATTCAATTAACTCAATTACTACAAGCATAATCTCATAATATTCATCTTTCTACAATTCATCCTCATCACAAGGCCATAAATTGGAAATATAGGTATTTCATGGATTCTTAGGATATTTCATCATAAAACTACAATAAATCATCAATTAAATCATAATATAAAGTAATTAAATCAATAGAATCATTTTTGAAAGGAATCCATGACTTGGAGTCAAACCCTAGCTTTTGGGAAATTTCTATCTTTGAAATTGGGGTTTTGAAGGGACTCCATGGATGAAAACTATCCATGGATGAAGGACAACCATGCCTTAGCTTTGAATTCTAAAGAAATTGAGTAGAAAATCTAGCTCTTTCAAACCCTAACTTCAACGTTCTTCTTCTTCTTCCTTGGAGTTCTGAAGAGAGAGTTTTTGGGGGAAAAGTTGGTTTTGATTTGGGATTTTAGAATTATGAGGAAGATGACTACATTTGGAGGTCTTAAAATTATATATAGTTATTTTAAATTAATACAAAACGACGTCACTTATCATTAAATAAAAATGGAAAACCCCAAAGTACCCCTCAATCAACTCACCAAAACCGTTTCTAGTCTCCACCCACGGCCCCTCACAGACGGACCGTGGTTGGACCTATGGCCCGTGCTGGTGAAGCGTGGGTCGGGGTTCTGGGGCCTGATTCTGCAGGCATGACCTACGACACCTCACCCACGAGGTATGGGGGGCCTACGGGGCGTGAGTGGCCCCTCGTGGGTCACTGCGTAGGTACATTTTTGGTGCACTCCTCAAAGACCCATGGTTGGTCCATGGGGTTTGAGCCTTGACATTCTAACACGAAAACAATTATTTTAAGGTAGGGGGAGGTACATTTCAAGGCTCTAACCCTAATGTCAAGCTATAGTTTAGCCTACTAGTTTTTGAAGTGTTACACTAGTGCTCCTCCAAGGCCTAATAATGAAAGGGTGTCTAACCCAAAACCTCAAGGAGATGGTAATTGTAACTTTCCGGAAATTCATAGACTAAACTAGAGCTTTACATGAAGGTTTTAGAGTTTGAAGCAAGGGTTACAATCAGAAAATGACATCCCGTAGCTTAGTAGATCATCTAGGGTTTAGTTGAGGGATACAAGAGTCAAGGCTAAAAGGCAAGTGCCAAGGCAAAGGGGCAAGGCCCAAGCTAAAGGCCATGGCTGCCCCAACCTTGGCAAGCACTGCCCCAAGTTCACGTCCATCACCACGATCAGTGTTCTTGACCATGGTTCGTGGGAGGCCTCGTGAAAGTTCATTAGCCTTGTGGGAGGGAAGTTCTTGGGGCCAAGTCACTGGACCATGGACCATGAGCCACTTCACGGCCAGTGGTCTTGACCACGTTTCGTGGGAAGGCTCATAGTCATTCCTTAGCATTGTGGAGGCCAAGCCACCAAACCATAGCGACTACCCAAGGACCACGGGCAGGACCAAGGCTCGTGAGCCCTGTTGTGGTGCCTGAGAGTGGGCAGCCTAGTTAGGGGTCTTTTAGTAAATTCCATTTTAGTTGGTTTTAAGTGGGGGTCATTTTATATGGAATTTATACACCTATATAAACTATTTTAAGTCATTAACCACCCCGTCATTAATTCCAAAACATCAAAAGATCCCAAAGTTCTTTCTCTAAAAAATTCTCTCTTGAAAACCTAAGAAGAAGAAGAAGAAGAAGAAGAGAGGGTCAAGCTAGGTCAACTTCCTCCATTGTTTCTAGAATTGTGAGGGTTTTATAATCAAGGTATGATAGCTTATTCATCTATGGATTCTTCCATCAATAGATCCCCCTATATTTCCCCCAATTGTGAAGATAAAACCCAATTCTAGCTAGGGCTATGTTGTGGGTAGTGTTGAGTATGATTCCAATTGAATGGATAATACTTGTTTATGATTGTTTTAGAATTGAATCATGATATTATGATGAATTTATATGTTTTCAATGGTTAACCCTAGTCTAATTGATTAAATTGATATTATGTAGGTTTTTGCCATGAAAGGTGAAATTGAGGATTCATAAATTGATATTATAAATAGATAAATTGTATGGTAATTGTTCATGAATATAGACATGTGGACATGAATGGATGTATATTATAGTGTACATTATGAATCATCACTAGTAAGGCTTGAGATTGAACTTATATGATGAACTAGGACTAGAATTGCTTAAAGATGAAGCTTATGACTAGAATGTCTTGAGATCTAGATATGCATGATGATTGTATGAAGTAAAGCTTTGAGATTAAGGCTTGTAGTCAAGAATGTTGAATCACTAGGTCTTTGAGAGTAAAGTTAATGTGATGAATTATGTCTTTATAGGCTTTGAGAGTAGAGTCTATAAGAGAATAGAAGTCTAATAGGTAGAATTATGGTGAAGGGCCTATTCTCACCTAACCTACCTTATAAATCCTTGAATGCCTGAAGTGATAAAATCACTTGAACATGGATGGATTGTCAAGGACATTCTTCCATTAGACATGAATGTTAATAATGGCTTAATAGTGAATCTTGGGGTGTATGCTTGGCCCCAAGTGGATATTGATGATGGCATGGAGTGTCACACAAGATAGGGTCCGAGCTCCATGTTGAAAGGAGAACCACACCTACTTGATGTGAGGACTATCCAAGTTAAAGGGGGAACTCTTACATAGTAGAGTGAGGGTTTTCCCAAAGTTAGGTCTCATGAGATGTAAGCCTTCACCTAGTGGTGTTAGGGTTGCAATCTCCGTATCCTATGAACTAAGACTTACTTAAACAAGTACCTCATAGTGTTCAAAAGCATAAATGGACTTAGACATGCTTAAGGAAGTATCTCATAAGGTCCATCTTAAAAATGAACCTAGACATGCTTAAAGAAGTATCTCATAGGGTTTAACCTAATAATGAGCTAAGATGTTCTTAAGGAAGTACCTCATAGGGTTCTAAGGTTTAAAGAGAGGGACTAGTTTCCAAATCAAGAAGTATGTGTATGAGGACCTAAAAGTGGTACTTAGCATGGATAGGATTATGGGGTCTTATTCATGCATTGCACAAGTATAACTTAAAGTTGCCTAAGGAAGTGTTCTCTTATATGATGTATGTTTAGATAGGATTGTGCTATAGTTGCCTTCCTTGTTATGAGTGTCTAAAGGTGAGAGATTCCCTTGGTTATGAGAAGTAAGTTAAAGATGAGATCCTAAGAGGGTAGGTATGTATGATGGCCTAATGTGGTACTTAGTGTGAGTGGGATTATGGGGTCTTATTCATACATTGCACAAGTATGACTTGAAGCTACTTATGAGAGTCTAAGAATTGACTATGCATGTGGACTATGTTTATGATGACCAAAAGGGATACTTAGCTTGGATGGGATTATAGGGTCTTTTCAGTGCCTTGTACAAGTATGCTTTGAGGTTACTTAAAATGGTTCTCTTATGATATGAGAGACTAAGGGTGAAATAATACTTGTGTTAGAGACCTTAGTTATGATTATGATATTGTCTCTTATGCTTATAGTTGATGTTTCATGAACTATTAGATTATGTCTTATGTTGACTAACCCTTATGATATTGTGCTCTTATGATGTTATGCTATCTATCATATTTAGTACTTTTGTACTAATGCATACTTTGCCTACATTCTCACCAAATGTAGGGTTCAGAGATTTTAGTTCCTTTCTTGAGGATAGGTTTCTAAGGAGCAAGAATTTGAAGATTTCGGTGAGTCCTCATAGCTTAGAGGACAAAGCCGCTATTTCCTTTATGTCTTTTATTTTCATGTCTTGAGACTATTGTATGGGCTGTGTCCGAAAGGTTTTAATTCAAAGTTGAGTTTAGATTGTTTGAGATAAAGTGTAGTAAGACTTCCACTTGCTTTTATAAAAGACTTCGATTGTATGGTTAAGGTTTTTAAAATTTCTGTACTTTTTTATTATCTTACGTTGTGATGTGCTAAGGGCTTGTTTGAGACCCCTTCGTGGTCAAGTACGCCATGTTACTTCTAGGGTATACCCCTGGGTTGTGACAAACTTGGTAATCAGAGCACAAGGTTTAGAATTGTTCTAGGATTGTGTCAAACCACGTCCAGTAGAGTCTAGTTCATAAATGTGAAGCGTGCCATATTTATGAATATGAGGCTATTGGATGCTTAGGAAACTTTACTTCTTCATTCTCTAAGTTGTGCCATAGAGTTTAACTCTATAAGGTCTGTCTCCTACTCCTTATCCGATGGCCTTTAGGATATGACTACTCGATGGGTTCATGCTATAAGGAGTGAGGGAGAAGGGTTGGTTGTGATGCCAATTATGGCTATGTGACTAGATAGACTTTGATATTGTCTTTAGTATTAATGGGTTGTATTATGGTTATGTGAATTTGATGGTAGAACCCGACTTAGTCATGATGAGTTTTGAGATATGTTGATAGATTTGATGAATATGGTATTTAAGTAATGCCTAGATGGGTTGAGTGAATAGACTCCTCTAAGAAGGGTAGAAGTGTAATTCACCTTGGTTTAGAATCATTTTGTGTGATGGATGTAAAAGCTTAGCGATTACTTGTCTCGACCTTAGAGTTGAAATGAATGATGCTTAGAAGAGTTCGTATAGGTTTACTCCCAAGGGGGAGATGATGTGCTTAGATAACAAGGTTGTTGAATGTTCTTGATGTTCATGATTTAGGTTGGCTTGAAATTCTCACCTTGAGAGGTGTAGTAAATTTTGGGAAGTTTAGTCCCAGTTTTGTAGGTTCATATGAGATCTTGAATAATGTTGGTGAGGTTGCTTGTGAGCTAGAGTTACTTAATGAGAACCTCTCTAATTTAGAAGTACTGGTTGGGATCTTAGACCGGCAAGTTAAGAAATAGAAGAACGAGGAAGTTGTTTCCATGAAAATGTTGATGAGTGATCTTTTAATAAGGGTTTTAGTTGAGGGTGCTACTTGGGAGGCCTAGGGACAATGAGAAGTTCCGATATCCTCACCCTTTTCCCTGTATTCCTCCTTTAGCATTAAGATCTTGAGATGATAAGTTCCTCTTGAATTGCTTTCTATGTGAAGTCATGTGTGATTTGTATGTTTCCATGATTTCCTTATGTGTTGCATCTTCATGAAAGCTTGTGATTTAAAAGAAAATGAGTTTCATTGTTTTACCTCATGTTGTAATGCATTGAGTAGAGTTGCCTATTTGACTTCATAAGATGAATATATGAGCATGTCTTAGTTTGGAGTTGAGAGATTCCTCCTTGAATAAATGCTTTTTGAGAGTAAATTGCATATAGCTTCCATGAGTGTATGTTGACCATGTTTTAGCTTGGAGATGGTAGTTCCTCCTTGAATATGAGTAAATATAAAGTTTTCATGCATAATGGGTTGTTAGATGTAGTTTCTACTTCCTTGTGTTGCATTGAATATGTTTGAGATGGAGTTGAAGTTTTCCTCCTTTGTTTAGGTGCATTAGATGAGTTGCATGCATGATGGACTGCTAGTCTAGAGTCGTTTCCTTTAAGAAGTGTTTAGAATCGTCATTTGAGGAAGAATGATCCCAAGGGGGAGATATTGTAACATTCAGGAAATTCGTAGACTAAACTAGAGCTTTACATGAAGGTTTTAGAGTTTGAATCAAGGGTTAGAATTGTAAAATGACATCCCGTAGCTTAGTAGACCATCTAGGGTTTAGTTGAGGGCTACAAGAGTCAAGGCTAAAAGGCAAGTGCCAAGGCAAAGGGGCAAGGCCTAAGCTAAAGGCCAAGGCTGCCCCAACCTTGGCAAGCACTGCCCCAAGTTCACGGCCATCACCACGACTATTGGTCTTGACCTCGGTACGTGGGAGGCCTCGTGAAGGTTCCTTAGACTTGTGGTAGTTAAGTCCTTGGGGACAAGCAACTGGACCATGGACCACGAGCCACTTCACGGCCAGTGGTCTTGACCACGGTTCATGGGAAGGCTCGTGGTCATGCCTTAGCGTTGAGGAGGCCAAGTCACCAAACCATAGCCACTGCCCAAGGACTATGGGCAGGACCACGGCTCGTGAGCCCTATCGTGGTGCCTGGGAGTGGGCTGCCTAGTGTAGGGTCTTTTTGTAAATTCCTTTTTAGTTGGTTTTAAGTGGGGTCATTTTATATGGACTTTATACACCTATATAAACTATTTTAAGTCATTAACCACCCCAACTAAGTCATTAATTCCAAAACCCCAAAAGATTCCAAAGTTCTTTCTCTAAAAAATTCTCTCTCTAGCATACCCAAGAAGAAGAAGAAGAAGAAGAAGAGAGGGTCAAGCTAGGTCAACTTCCTCCATTTTTGCTAGCATTTTGTGGAATTTATAATCAAGGTATGATAGTTTATTCATCTATGGATTCTTCCATCCATAGATCCCCTAAGATTCCCCCCAATTGTGAAGATAAAACCCAATTTTAGCTAGGGTTTCTTCCAATGTTGTGGTTAGCGTTGAGTATGTTTCCAATTGAGTGGATAATACTTGTTTATGATTTTTTTAGTATTGAATGATGAAATAATGATAAATTTATATATTTTCCACGGTTAACCCTAGTCTATTTGATGAAATTGATATTATGTGGGTTTATGCCATGAAAGGTGAAATTGAGGATTTATAGATTGATCTTCTAAATAGATGAATTGTATGGTAATTGTTCATGAATATAAACATGTTTACATGAATGGAATTAAATTATAGTATACATTATGAATCAAGACTAGTAAGGCTTGAGATTAAACTTATATGATGAACTAGCACTAGAATAGCTTAAAGATGAAGCTGATGACTAGAATGTCTTGAGATCTAGTTATGCATGATGATTGTATGAAGTAAAGCTTTGAGAGTAAGTCTTGTAGTCAAGAATGTTGAATCACTAGGTCTTTGAGAGTAAAGGTAATGTGATGAATTATGTATGTATAGGCTTTGAGAGTAGAGTCTACATGAGAATAAAAGCCTAATCGGTAGAATTGTTGTGAAGGGCCCATACTCACTTAACCTACCTTATAAATGCTTGAATGCATGAAGTGATAGAATCGCTTGAACATGGATGTATTGTCAAGGACATTCTTCCATGAGACATGAATGTTAAGAAAGGCTTAATAGTGAATCATGGGGTGTATGCTTGGCCCCAAGTGGATATTGATAATGAGATGGAGTGTCACACAAGATAGGGTTTGGGCTCCAAGTTGAAAGGTGAACTAGACGTAGTTGATGTGAGGACTATCCAAGTTAAAGGGGGAAATCTTACATAGTAGAGTGCAGGTTTTCCCAAAGTTAGGTCTCATGAGATGTAAGCCTTTACCTAGTGGTGTTAGGGTTGCAATCTCTGTATCCAATGAACTAAGACTTACTTAAACAAGTACCTCATAGGGTGTGTTTGGTATGAAGGAAAATGTTTTCCTAGAAAACAAGTTGATTTTTGACTTATTTTCTCATGTTTGGTTGGTGAGTAGAAAATATTTTCCGGAAAATATTTTTAGTGTTTGATTTATGAATGATTTTTTTTTTGAGAAATATCTTTTATTTTTACTAAGGTAAAAATAATTTTTGAAATTGAAAATATTTTTTAAAAACAAACTTAAATTTTTTTGGGGGTGGGGTGGGGGGGGG
>JAJOOE010011057.1:0-26636 GCA_036250405.1 Solanum raphanifolium
GTCCGACATTATGAACCAGTTTCTGACATTATTGAATTTCTCCCCAGTAGCTTGAAATGGCTTGATTGGTCTTATTACAGTTTTGAATCTTTACCAGCAAATTTTCAACCAAGAAACCTTGTTGGGCTCAACATGACTTTTAGTTCTCTTGTTGAAATTTGCAAGGAACCAAAGGTATTGGTTGATCTCTTTCTTGACAGTGCTCTAAGCATTGAATTTTCTTTTACAGAAAAGAGTTAGTTAAAACTGACATTTTTATTCTTCACCTTTTTATAAGCAGGCATTTGACAAGTTGACAATTCTCAATTTAAGCTTTTCACAAAATTTACTCAGAACACCCAACTTTTCTGAGATGCCAAATTTGCAGAGAATTGTGCTGAAAAGTTGTTTAAGCTTGGTTGAGGTTCATCCATCCATTGACAATCTCAAAAAGCTTATTTCTCTGAACATGCAGAACTGTAGAAATCTCAAGTTCTTCCTGAGCAGTATTCAAATGAAATCTCTGGAGAGCCTCAACCTCTCTGGTTGTGAGAAATTAGAAGCTCTTCCAGAAATTCAGGGGAATATGGAGTTGCTATCAGAGCTTCTTTTGGGATGTACTGCAATTCGGGAACTGCCATCATCAATAGGACGGCTATTTGGCATCAGCTTACTTGATTTGCGTTCATGTAAATATCTTGTAAGCCTTCCAGACAGTGTTAGCAAGATGAGAAAACTGAAAGTTTTGATTCTTAAAGGCTGCCTAAATCTGGGGACTTTTCCAGAAAGCCTGGGTGATCTAGAAGAGTTGGAGGAGCTTTATGCTGGAAACGCTGCCATTCTGCGACTACCAGATTCTATGATAAAGCTAAACAGACTTAAAATCCTATCACTAAAAAGGAAGTCCGAATTTGCTACAGATATGATATTCCCTTGTGCACATCATGGTTTGAAGGAATTGAAAAGTTTGGATCTCAGTGGATGCATTTTATCTGGTGACAAGATTTTTGCTCTTACATGCTTGACTGCTTTAGTGGAATTAAACCTGAGCAGAAACAAGGTTGTTTCTCTACCTGATAGCATCAGTCAACTTAGTCAACTTCGATATCTCAACATAACACACTGTCATGAACTTGAGAAACTTCCCGAACTTCCTCAAAATATAGAGGAACTGTATGCAGAAGATTTTCTGGCCATACAAAGTATTCTAGCTCTGTGGATATACCCAAGATTGTATTTGGTCTCATTCACCAACTATAGTTTTAATCAACAATCATATACAGAAAAGAGCAATGATAACTTGGTTTTGGATAAGATTCTCAGCTTGTTTCTTTCGGAGAGTAAACGTCATGGGATGAATTACGCTATCATCTTTCCTGAGAGTGCAATTCCTACATGGTTTAAACATCAGAGTGTTGAGGAAAAAATCTTGCTTAAACTGCCTCAGGATTGGTATGATAATAGGTTCGAGGGCTTTGCTATATGCTGTGTCACTTGCATGGGGGCAGGTCTCCAAGATCCTAATTCAGGGCTATCAGGGAAGTATGACCATACTTTCATCAAAGCCAAATTGATATGTAATAATCATCCAGAAGAGCTTAAAGTGTTGGAGAAAGAATGTAAAGTCAGTACCACGTCTAGAAGTTATGGCTGGTGTGTTTGCTTTGCCTACATACCGTTTCATTCTTTACTGCAGTTGTCTGACACAGAAGTTAGAGACTTTAACCAATATGGCCTATTCGAGGCATCTATTCAAAGGAAAATGACAAGACAATGGGGAGTTCATTTGATTTACAAGTCTGAGAGACAATTTTTCCAGAGCAGAACTGAGAAAGAGTGGCCTGCCGAGAGGTTGAGTCAAGTCAATCTAATTCGGAGAATCGCTCAAAAACCTGTACGAGACGCAATTAAAAAAAAAATTATAAAGGATCTGGGGAGCGGCTTGTGGAATGACTAAATGGCACCTGAACTTGAGGCCAGACCGAAGTAGCTCCACAAGCTGGTGCCTTCGAGGGATTACCAAGAGTTCAAATTTAAGGTAACTCGACAAATGCTTATTATTTCTCATGTAAAATTAGTTTTTTGAGTACTTTAGATTTTGAATGGATGAAGAATGAGGTTAGATAAATATTAAAAGAATTAGGCAAAATAATAATAACAATTAGTTTTAAAGTTATTCAAGTAATAAGTCAACTGTAGGCTTAATTTTTTTAAGAAGACATTATTACCTGAAAATTAAAAGTTTAATAGAAATATTAGTCGCATAAACTAAAAACTGAATTTGAATAGTGAGTGTCCATGGAAAATGTTGTGGAAACTAAGGTGCTTATAGGGAAAGCTTTGAATAAAATCTGCCTTGCACATGACATCTTCTGTGAGAAAAGGATGTTCAATGTGCAATAGTAGCTATCTGTGCAAAGGGAAACTCAAAAGTATCTGTTGAATGTTAAGAGAATGTATCTAGATTGTTACAGAATATTGTAGGATATTGTAAAGATATTCTCTACCTTATATAGCTAGCTAAATCATAGAAAGATGTGTAGGATATTTACTTATCTTTGATAGAACTTCTAGTGATTGTATACATACATGTACTTAACATAGTGAAATACAAGTTCTTCTATTCCCATATTTCAAATAACATGGTATCAGAGCCAGACCTTTGGCTTCATCGGAGTTAGGCTTACTACCTCACCAGACTCCATTTAGGTCCAACTTTCTTCTCCTCTCCGACGTTTCCTGTCTTTTCTGACCTATACACTTTGTGGTGCTCTTGATCAGATTTGGTGAGATCATTCATTTTTGCTTCCGTTCTCTGTTCTGGTTATTTATCTCAAAGAATCTACTATTTTGATTTGGGTGAGCGGAATTTTAATTGAGGGATCAGATTAGTCCTTTGTTTGTTTGAGAAGAACCTGTTTAAGTCTTTTGTTTTTAGTTGAGAAGATTCGTCCTGTCAAGTGAAGTGTTGCAATTAATTCTCTAATTGTAATCTTGTGTTTCATATTTGTTGGCTAATACTTGCTGGTTAGAGCATCTCCAACCCTACCCTCTATTTTACTCTCCAAATATAGAGTTCTCCATTTTTTCAGACAATCAACTCCAACCCAATTCTCTATTTTACTCTCTAAAAAAGAATTTTTTTTTTCTTTCCTCAATATTATATTATTATTTCTATTTAATTCTTATTTTCTTAAATCATAATATAAATCATTTCTTCTTCTTTTTCTTTTTCCAAATAATCATTTCATATAATTTTCATGTGATATAATATTTTATTTTTCAAATTCCTTATTTAATATAAAATTACATTTTATTCTAAATTTTTAAATAACATAAATTGCAAGAAAATATTCAATTGATTGTTCATGTTTTATTTGAGAAATTGTAGTTGCAAATGCAATTCTAGCTTAGCACTCGATACTTGCTTGAGAAAGAGGTGTTAGAGTTGAACTATTAGTTGATATTTGTATTGATTGCATGATTATGAATCTAGCTTGAGAAAGTGGGTTTGATTGCAATCTTGCAAATCTAGCTTGAAAAAGTGGATTGATTAAGGTAATGGGTTGTTCGATTGTGTTTTGCCTGTTGAGGTTTGAGAGAACTCACTTGAATTGCAATAGTTGATTGAGAAATGGCTATTGCACTCAAAACCCAGCCTACCCACTGGGATGCAACATCTTTAAGTAACTCGTAATCACCCATTACGCGAAATTAGCATTCAATTTATCACACTCCCAAGAAACCCTCTCTACTTGTTTACTTCCGTTTTTAGTAGTCATAAATGTAACACCCCGCTACTAGAAATTAAGACTTAGAATTAGAAAGAGTCGTTTTTGGAAAGAATGAAAATTTGGAAATTTGACAAAAAATTAAGGTAAGTATGAGATTTTGGTCAACTTACAACGATCATAATTCCTAGCTCATGATGATTTAGGTGTGCTACAAGATACCGTAGGAAATATCTTGGAATTATCTTTCCAACGCCGCCAAGTTTGCGCGATTCCGAGTTCGTATGAGGGAGATATGCCCATTTGAAGTTGGGCTATCTAGATAAGGAAAGTCAAAACCGGATTTTAGAAGGGTACTTTGGTCTTTTCACTACCCTATTAATTAATTTCGTTTTTGGTAATTAAGTTGGGGTCTAAACTGATTTGGTTTAGTTTACGCTTATAAAAAAGAGTTAGGGTTTTGAGAGAAGAGAAAAGAAGAGGAGAAGAAGCAAGGATTCGTCGATTTCTTGAGGAATTGAGTGAGTTCACCAAGGATTTAATCCTACGAGGTATGTGAGTTCACATAGCTTTGGGTTCGTTCACCCACGCGTCAAACATGTTTATTTCAATATGATTTTCGTCCTAAAAGATTGAGACTTTGATGTTCTTGAGTTGTATTCTTGAATTGCTTTCGTTCTTGAATTTGGGATGAGATTAAGGAGTTCTTGAGAGTTTAAGGTCGATTTTAGAGTTGTGTTTGATTAGATTCTTGTGTACATATGTTGGGTATCTGAATCTAAAGAGGAATTGAGAAAAAGAATCGAGTTTAGGCGAATTGGGGGTAGAAAATGAAAAAGGAACAAGTCGGGCAAATCTAGGTACTAGGTTCGCGTCGCGGACATGTTCCTCAAGATTGACCAAATTTTCTTCGCGTCGCGGAGTGGTCACAGACCGTTCTGCCTTAAAAGTTATTTCGCGACCAAATAATTAAATGCATCTCCGCGTCGCGGACTTACTTCCAGACAGTGATTTCTTGATTGTTTCTCATGTTTAGCTATTTAAAAACACTTCTAAACATCATGAGATCTTTCCTATCACAAATCACAATCCTTGAATCCATAATTTAATTCAAGGAAAGTTAAGAGAAGTTAAGAGTCAAGTCAAGAGAATTTCTTAAGAGTCTTCCAAAAGTCTTTTACAAACGTTTCAACTTTGTTTTAAGACCTAAGTTTTGAGTTGTGTAAAGAGTAAAAGATTTGAAGTTCATTTCTTCAAAAGAGTATATCGGGACTATGTATTCCCAAAGAATTTAAAATGTTTTCACATTAAATAAAAAAGGAAACTAAGATTTCCAAAAGAGTTTTTGAGCTAATTTTCAGTAAAGAGTAAATGTTTTCATAATTAAGCAAGAGAGGAAACTTTGATTTCCAAGATAGCCTTTGAGCTAAGTTTTGAGAAATTATCTCAAACCACAAAAAGAAGTATGTTTTTAAACATAAGAGCTAGTATTATATTTTGGGAGTAGTATTGAGCACCGATATAGGGGAGAGTTCAGACAACTCCCAGTCTCCATAAACCATGTAGCCATCATGGCTAGAAAAGAGTCATACTTTTTAGATGATTCCTTAGTGCTTTTTAGCATAGACTAGTGGATCCACTTAGTAGTCAGGTTTTATGCCCTTGGCAAGGTATAGGACGGCCCTGACAGCATGAGGCAAGACGATGTATCATCACATAGCTCTAAAGTAATGGTTGTCGATTAGAGAAACTCCCACATCAGTATTTTGTATTCTTATATACACAAAGTTAATTGTATTTTATATACATTCAGAGTTTATATTGTATATTTGCATACATACAGAGTTACTGTTGTATTTCTAAATATACAGAGTTGTTATTCATATTTTAAAAGCTTTTCTTTATATTGCATTTATTTTATTGGTTTATATTGAAATGCGTCAGTTGAGTTAAGCCCAGGTATGTTCTTTCAGTTCCTTTCAAGCTTATATCTTGTTTTAGAATTCCCCTCGCATGCTCGCACATTCAATGTATTGATGCCAGTTGACCTGCATTTTATTATGATGCAGATTCAGGTAACCAGGATCAGCATCCAGCACATCGTTGATCCAGTTGAGCTTCAGAGTTGTTGTTGAGCCTCCTTGCTTCCGGAGGATCTCCTTTTTCATTACTTTATCATTTTAGTTCATTAGGATGTCGTAGGTCTTGTCCCGACGTCCATCTCAGTTTTAGAGGCTTCATAGATAGACAATCATTTGTCTTTACCTTGTTATTGGCTTATGTTCAAATTTGAGTTGCCACTTTGGCTAAGTTAAATGTTTATTTTCTAAAACATTATAAGTTTAGTTTGACACAGTTGATTATCTTGCATTTGAGTTCTTTTCTTAATGCTTAAAGTCTTTCGCAGAGTAAGTAAGTCAGGCCAAGGGTTCGCTTGGGGCCAACAATGGCTCATGAGTGCCAGTCCCGCCCAGGGTGTAGGCTCCGGGCGTGACAATAAATTGGTTACCCAAATCCCCCATTTGACATTAAATTGTCAAAACTTTGTGATTTACATTAATGTCGCGAAACTTCTACCTCTACGAACGATTAGGACACAATTTTACTTCTTAGTCGAATTCTTTACTATATCACTCCTTGTGGGATCGACCCAACTCTTAGTTGGGTTTATACTTGTTAGCGATCGCATACACTTAGAATTGGATGAAGTGTAGTTGAGCGTTATCAGATATCTTAGGATATTTTTCTTTTAAAGAGTAGAAATTTTACTTATTATGTTATTAGACATAGAGAATGATTATATATCATATCATAAATAGCTTAAGACTCCTATGTAAGGAGTTCCGCTTCTATATTATTCACTAGTTAATTTATCCGCGCTTCCCGCGGGCATAAATAATCTCATTATGCTTATGAACATCCTTTCCAATACTCAATTGTTATAAGAAAAAAAAGAAAGTAAATTTTAGTAGGTTTTAAGAACATTTCAACATAAATTAAATGATTTAACATTATCACATAGCTCAAGAATTGTAAATCTATAATGAATAATTAAAAATATCTTGATATCTAATCATTTTATCTTTCCATAATATATTATAAATTATAATATATGTTTTGTGATATAATTGTCTTATTGATATTGATTGATGTTTTTATTTAGCAATGAAGCATCACTTTTTCTATTTTTTTGTCCATGAGAAATACCAAATTTGAAAATTTTATGGATAGAATATACTCCTTGGGAAAAAAAATTATTAAGTAAAAGTTTTCAAAAATCAATATAAGTCATAAATAAAAAAAATTAGAGACAATCTACTTGTCGGATGCCAAATGTTCACCACTTTTCGTTATTGATACTTTGTTACTCAAACAAAATTTATAGAAGTAGAAAAATAAATTTGAAATAACAACAAAATAATATATTTGACCCCTTTTAGAAATTCACTCTTCAATCAACTTTCAATCTTTAAAGTACTCATATTATCCAGTGATGAAATTTAGTAAAAATAGATAAGGATTTTTAAAAAATATGGGCATGCAATGTCATTAGCTCTCAGAGGATTTTCTCAAAAATAGAAAATATCATCCTTGTATATGAAACAATGACGTTGTCGATGAAGAAATTAGAGAACTCAGGAAGGGGAGACAATTTTATTTTGGACTCTATGACGACGTTTGGGCTGAAGTTGATGTACGATATAGTCTTGAAATGACACAACATAAATTCAAGCAATGGATAAATTATCAACCTTGTAATCCATAGTAGTAGCTTTCAGCAACAATTATTTTTCTTCATAATACACATTATTCTAACCAAAATTACGTCAACTTAAAAAGCTCTAAAGCAGACTAACCCTTCTTCTCCCAAGTTTTCTAAAGTTTAATTTGTTTTACTATAATAGGATAATACTTTAAAAAACTTTTGACCATACAACTCCCTTCTTCTTCTCCCATGCTTTTTTTCTTCTTCAATAAACTCATCCCTCTTCTAACTATCAACAATATAATTCTCTTGTTATTCTTCTACAAAATCAGACCAACATCATAAGATCCTTTTCCCGTTTATACGCCTTGCTTCTTCAATTTCTTCAAAGCCTACATGTAATTTTCAGTTATTCTTGTTAAACCCAATTGTTATGCCATTAAACAATTCTCGACTATACAATCACAAATTCAGAGTACAAAGATAAATGAAACATCAATTAATTTGAGTGTGAAACTTAAAGCGGTGGTACATTAGTTAATAGGTACTAACCTCCTTAAACTGAAACCTTTTTAAATTTTATTAGATCTAGTTAGTTGAAATCATAAAGGTAGACAAATTAAAGTAAACATATTTTATGTCATAACCTATCTTCATGCATAACGACTATCTATTTAACAAAGGCTTATTACTTGGGCAAGATAAAAGGAAAACAGACTCATATCAGTACATCGCTTGCATACCCAAAATTTGATAATTTATATGATATTAAATGGTACAAAAATATAGCAAATTCAAATCAAATTTGTGCGCCTATAATCAATGGACACATATAAGGAATTATAAACAAACACAATTTTTAATACATATATAATCTTGAAGGTTTAAAGAGCTTATCAGAAAGAATAACATCAGATGCATGCGAAGAAAATTTCACATACCACAATAATCAATCTTTTCTGATGAGGCATAATAAGCACATGTTCATACTACCTTTGTTGACTATAAATGGAGGAGTTTCTTCACATTTTTAAACTATGAATTTTCTAACTTTTCTATACTTCTTCTCCTTAAAACACCCAATTTAGTATATATTAAATAATTATTTATATTATAATATAAAAAATAATAAAAGAAGACACCTTTCACGCTGAATGATTGTGACTTTTCTGAAGGGTTGTTGCTTTTCTGAAGGGTTGTTACATTTCCAAAGAGTTGTGACTTTTTCGAAGGCTTATGAGTTTTCCAAAGAGTTGTGATTTTTCCGAAGGGTTGTGACTACTTTGATAAGGCACAATAAACACTTATTTATACTACCCTTTGTTGGCTAAACACAGAGGGGTTCTCTCACATTTAAAACCAAAAAATTTCTAAGTTTTCTATTTTTCTTCTTCTTAATACCAATTTAGTACATATTCCATATTTCATACTTTTTTTAAGAAACTTTATGGACCATTGGTTCGATTTATTGATTATCTCAAATATGTTGGATAAGTACTAATACCAAAAGTCTTAGCCCAAATCCTCCAAAATATTTCATACTATTTTTATTTATATAATAAAATATATTAAAAGCAGACACCTTTTCACATTAAAGGATTGTAACTTTTTCGATGGATTGTGACTTTTCCAAAGAGTTGTGACTTTTCCATATTGGTCAAACTTTACAACATTTTGGAGATATGATTAATACAACAACATTTCAACTCCCAATAAAATATAATAATAGGTACAAGTACCTTATCAAGTTACAGTGGAATTTATTCTCTCTTTGTTGTTTTATCCTCAATTCTGATTCCATCAAGAATACTTAATAAATTTTCATAACAAAAAACACAAAAGTAATACAATACAAATTTATAAAAGATAAAATTTTTACAGATCATTGAATAAAGCACTAACTTAAGTTGTCGGACAAAGTGATGATAGAAGGGAAAATCCCACAAAAAGAAGCAAAAAATTATCATGATTGTGATAAGTTGTTTAAGAATTGAGCAATTGAAATAGTTTTTCTTTTGACATGTCGAATGGAGGAAAAAACTACAAGAAAATTATAGTTTTGTTTCATTATTTTTTTGGTGAAGATTCAAAGTAGACTTCCAAGGAAAAGACAAAGTTTCACAGAAATTAGGAATGAAATTTTTCACGAAGAAGAAGATACAACAATGGATATGATTTGCCTAATTTTTATAGGTACTTCCTGAAGAGATGCAATCGAAGGGATACAAGAGTTGAAGAAGCGAGTTTAAAAGGTAAAAATAAAATAGGAGTAAAAAACATAAAATTACAAAAGAAAATATAAAAGTAAATTCATGAATTCTAAGGATGCCACATAGGCGCCTATGATTCTCTTTATATATATATATATATATAAGTAGGGTTGTTCATGGTTATGGTTATAAAACCAAACCGAACCGCAATCCGAACCAAACCGATTAAAAAAATTGATATTTGGTTTGATTTGGTTAGGTTTGGTTTTAAATTTTGAAAAATCGATAATATTTGATTTGGTTTTGATTTACTAAAAATTAACCACAAAAGTAACCAAACCAAACCAAACCGAGAAGTTATATATATATATTTTATAATTATTTATAAATAAAATATAGTATTTTGATCAATTTTAATTAACTTAAGTCTTTAATTTTACTATTTTCTAAAGCCCAACACTTAAATATTAGCCCAACTATTGTCTAAATCTCTCAATATTCATTACTTTAAAGATCACACTTTCTCTGTTCGTTATAAAATTTTCGAACGCAACATTGAATAATTTAAAGCTCAAGCTAAAGAAGATGGTAATTGATTAGTTTTGATTATGAAATATTGGTTTGTTTTTTGTAGAAGTAATTTCTCAATATTTTAAGGTGTAATTTTATTGAAAAGTTTATTGATAAGATGTTGAGATCTCCAAAATATTGAACCAACTTTATGCTATTGACAATGAGTTTTTTTAGTTTCTATAACTTGGTACATTGGATGAATCACTTTGTTCGTGTAATAGCTTATTTGTGAATTATTCATGTACTAAGTGTTTGTGTCTATCGAGATGCGTATGTCCTCAACAAACTTATTACTTTCGAACCCAAAAAAACCTAACCAAACCGACGGTTATTTTTTTTATTTTGTTTGGTTTTAGAAATTTAAGAACTGATTTAAATTGGTTTGGTTTTGATTTTAACTAATAATTGATTCAAACCAAACCATGAACACCCCTATATATAAGATACAAGATAAGATAAAATTAGCAAAGTCAATTAAAAATAGTTAACTATTTTTACATGGTATCGGAGTCTTTACTATCATAGTAGAGACTTAAGTAGCTTCCACCTGCTAGCAGGAGGCCTTACACGGCCTTCCCAACCAATGTTCTCTTCTTTCTTTCCTCTTTCGAGTGGCAGGTGCCACTTCTCTCTCCTGTAACCGGCACCACTCCTCTGACAATCGGAGCCTCCACTATACCCTAACCTTTTTGTCCTTGTTTTGCCAATCAATTTACGTTGGTGATGTCTGGGAGATTTGCAACACCATACCTCCTTTGGTGACTTGAATAGGTTCATTTCCCTATTCAGTGCAAGAACCACTTTCTTTCATTGTGCATTTCCTTTGATGCTAAAGCAAGTAATGCTACCATTTCCATTTGTTTATAAGTTAGTGGAATGCCGATCATCTCTAACTGCTGAATTTTCCTCGTTTCTTCTATTTGTATTAACCCTGCCTGATTTTGCTTTTGCTAGGGGTTTAGATTCCTGTTTAGCAGATTGATTGTATAGTGCCACTTATACTGACACCAAATATTGGGCATTTTCGGTCCTAATTTTGCTGTCTGTTTGGTGTCCCAGTTTACATCATGTATCACCTATCTCAAGAAGAAATTGATAAACGCAATGATAACATTTTGAAATTATGGATTTTAAATAGTACATATTCTGCCTGAATATGCTTATTTGTTTGATGTTTATCGTTATGACGTGAATTAGCTGTACCCCTAGTGGCATTGGTCTTGTGGTAAGAGGTGGTGTGTGTGTTAGACGTATCTCACGGATTTGAACCTTGCCACGAACAAAAAACGTATGCCCATTATCCGCTGTGTCGCTGGCCCCGGAGGATTTCTTGGTTATCAAAAAAGAGAAAAAAGAATAGCTTTAGCTGTATAGTTTTGCAGGTTTTTTCTTATCAGAAAGGTTTTATCAATAAAACAGGAACTAAGATAATGCTGATTATTACAGAGTATACTTGATGTACATTTTAAATTTCATTTTGAAACAAGTATATGGTGATTATAGTTTTTGGGTTGGCAAATTGTAATGTAAAGACTAAGTAACATCTCTGTACAGTAATCTGACTAGATATTTCTCTGTTTAGTAGGCTACTATAAGAATTGGCATTGCATCAACTGTAGTTCTGAAGGAAACCATGACCATAGCTCGTATTTAAGGCTAGAAATCATGCTAATCTTTGGTTCCATGAACGGAAAGAGGCTGTGAGTTGATGCCTGGTTTGAAAACATGTGTTAAAGTTATTCTAAAAGTCACTGCAGTTAACTTCTCATGCCATATATTACTTTGGAGTGTATAAGTAGTGTATGACACAGACAAGCTGCATGTCAATGATAAGTAAACAAGTGAAAATACAAACCCCGTCCCGCTTGCCACTTACCAAAGAAGGACCTTAGGATGAGAAGATTCTTTATACTCGCTTCTCCTTGTTCCTGTTCCTAACTCATCCCTGGGTAGTTCCCAATGTTTAGCATTTTCCATACTTCATAGGTGCAACGTCAACAAATTTGCTCATGATCAAGTTACAACTTAAGATCTATGACCATATTATGTCAACTGTTGTGAGAGAAAAGTAGAGTCAGAGATTCTCCAACCAAGGCATTACAGTTGGGATATTTGAAACTGATCTTGAATCTGGAAAAGCATTTCAGATTTCTAATAGATTAACATAATATAAGGCTTAAAATCCATTTAGGAATGATTTTTGAGGATTATTACTGAGAATCAGAATAAAGATCCCTGAAGGCTCTCTTGAAATATTTGAGGGAGAGTGCTAACTGTTTAATGCAGAATCTTGAAGGAGCTCTACTACCATCTTTGCAACAAATTAAATAGGATTTTTAAATTTCTTAAGGACATGATTACACTTAACAAAATCAGTTTATATATTTCCGTGTTTTTAAAATTTACTTTTCTAACAAAAATTAGTAACAATAACAATTTAATATAAGCTTTTATATTATTAATAAGAAAACAAATCCTGTCATTCATATATTGTTTCATTCTTTCCATTCTCCAGACATATCACATCAACACCACATTAAAAAACATTGTTCTCATAAATATTTTGATGCATTATGTAAGACACTGATGATAAATTGGAACTTTATTGGTAGCTTAAAATTGTACCTACTCATTAAATGTCACCAAGAATTTAAATTCTTGATATTAGTTATCATCCATCAATGAAATTGTCTTGTAATTAATTTCCACTTAGACTAATGTATTTTAGAATATGAATATATGATATTGCTCAACAGAAGGCAATCCAATATTTAATGAAGCTATTGATAAGTTGTCTGTTTGAGATCATATAATTAAATTGGGAATAGAACAATAACAACTTATATAATTGAACACACAAAAAAAATTGTGTATCCAGTAAAGCTTCTTCAACTATATTTAAGTTTTTTTAATCTTTATTTTATCGAAAAAGTTGTCATTAACAAATTAACTATATGTCAGCTAGCATGGAAAGTATAGATTCAATAAAATCTAATAATTTTGGTATAAGTAGGGAGCTACTGTGGAAAATATGAGTTCAACAAAACTCAGTAATTTGATTCATATTTTTTATATTTGTTGAGAAATTCACTAAATATGTATATATAATGAATTTTTGAACTTATAAACTTCAAATTCTAAATTCACGATAAGTGATTATATGTCATGATAATGTATCATGATAAATATGAAACATGTTAAACTTCTACACGCGATTAATAATATAAATTAATTAACTTGGTAAACGTTGTAATAAACCTTAAATAGTAAGTCTTAACATCTGAAAACTTTAGTCTAAAATTACTCCAAAATTGTAAAACTATTTTAGTTTTAGTATCACTGGTTGCTTGTCCTCTTCATTTAAAAAATACTATGTACATAATTAAACTCTCTTGGGAGGGATTTTTTTTTAAAAAAAAAAAAAAAGAAAAGCTCCCCAAACTTTACAAAAATGCATTAACCCCACAATATATATCTTGTAGATTTCTTTCTTTTTTCTTCTCTTTTTATTTCTTTTCATAGGGGCCCAAGCAATTATGTACATTATTAAAAAGACAAAACAAAATCTAACGGACCTACTAGTGTACATGTCAATTGTCATTCACTTATCCACCTAACATTTTCTATCTAAAATCAATTCCATAATAATAATAATACTAATACTAATAAAATTAATAATAATTCATTTCCGTTTAAAAAATACACTTCATGTGTCCCAAAATATTGGGTTTTGGGGGAGGGGGTCAAATACGAAGTCCAAATTCTTGAATTTAACTATAAATTCGGATATAAATTTAAAAAAAATAAAATTTACATATTTTTTTTAAGAAAACACTGTAAATCAACATAACTAATAATTCAAAATATTTTTGATAAAATTATAATAAAAAATAATAATTTAACCATAAAAAAAAATACCTTAACGTAAAATAAAACAGAAAGAAATAACAAACAACCATGATCACCCCTTTTAGTTTCATTCATTATACAAAAGAAGATAGTAGGACAAAACATGTGGATGTTTAGGTGAAAAAGCTTATCCAAAAGGGTTGACACAAACACAAACACAAATTTTAATTTTCACAATCCTTTTCATTAAGAGGGTGAAGAAAAGCAGAAACAGCCAACTTTGGTAGGTATGAGTAACATGGGTTCTTTGCTCTTTTTATGGGCCATACTCTACTATTGAAAAAAATGTCCTCTTATCCCTTTTATCGTTTCATCTCAACCAAGAATTTAAATATTCACATATGATCATGTACATCACCAATAAAATCTCATATATTATATAGTACTTAAAAACGAGTACTTTTTCTTTATACCCCTTGAAGTTTTTGATAATTATATAGACTACCTTTATAGTATTGAAAATTACAAAATTAGCACTTGTTTTTTCATTAAAAGTTATAAGAAGAGTCCAACAGAGAAAAAGCTCAAAATAGTCCCTTTATCTTTGCCTTTAAGACTCAAAGTTATCCTTGAGTTTTTGGAGCACTAATAGTCCCTCTTATTTACAATATTAGTGCACTTTAATTTGGTCCTCTCCCAAAATTTGTCTATTTTTAAACTCTGAGTTTACCCACAATTTATGTATGAAATGTTCAATCATATTTTTATAAATTTAGTAGAAATAACTCAATGAAAGAGAATTAGCTTATAAGAAGAACACTTGTTTTGTTTAGTAGAAATATTATGGCAACTAAAATTGGGAGGTTCATCACGTCGAATCCTTGTGCAATAGTATAATTTTTTATTTTCTTACAACGGCATATGTCAAAATGTTCTTAATTTAGCTGCAATAATATTTCTATTAAACAGAACATTATGTTCTTCTTCTCTCACATGGAGTTATTATTATTATTATTATTATTATTATTATTATTATTATTATTATTATATATATTAAAAAAAACATTGAATATTTCATATATAAAATTATGAACAAAATCAACGTTAAAAAATATACAAAAGTTTGAGGAGGACAAAAAATGCATCAATATTACAAATATGAAGGACTACTAATGCTTCATTTAAAAATTTAAAAATGACTTTGAGTATTAACTCAAAGATAAGTAACTATTTTGGACTTTTTTTAGTCCAACAAGTCCTTACTTGCAGCATATATCTACATCTTTTTGAGATGTAAGAAAGTTAAGAAGAGCAAAGTTCCTTAAATATGTATGTCTTATAAAGCAACTTGTTCTTGTATATTTTGTTTTTTGGATTTAGTCCCTCATGTATGTGAAAATAAAAAGAAGTAACTTGATCCTTCATTTTTTGTTTTGCTCAGAGTTAGGCCCATTTGGCAATGCGATATGGAATCATGATATGATATCATGATATGGAATCATGAGATGAAACTGAAGTTATGTTTGGACAGGCGATATGAAATTTTTGGTGTGAGTTAAAGTGACTATATGTTGGTGAGAATAATAAATTTTAAAAAGTGAGGATGTGATTATAAATTTTATTTACATATGAAATAAATGGTTAGTAGTTATAAATGTAGGGTTGTTTTAACGAAATATAAACTTGTGGATCAATTTTTGTATTAAAATATCTCAAATCATGATATAGAATTCCCATATAATTCCATATCATGATTTTTGGAGAATATGGAATCACATCTCATGATATGGAATCATGAGATGGAATTAACGTAAAATCGCATGTCCAAATGCTGATTCCATCTCACAATACCATATCGTGACATGGTATCGCATGGCCAAACACCTACTTAATCCCTCATCTTTTTCCAATTAAGTAAATCAAGACCCGTTTGTTTTTATTAAAGATCAAGATATTGACTATAAATATATCTGAACATTAAAATGTATATTAAGATTAAGATATTTAAATTTACATATACATCTAATAGATGTTAATTAAGATATTTTATTAAGATCTGAATACTTAATACATATAAATAATGAATGTATAAAGCTTTTTGTGACTGCCGATTGAGGGTGATTACAAGGTGGTGGTGGTAGTGGCTTATGATTGTTGTTGCGGATAGTAGCTAATGGTGATGGATAATAATATCCATTACAGTGGATTAGTCATCTTTGTGACATTAAAATTTTATTATAGATATTAATCATTCAATTCAAACCCATTAAGTAGTTATAAATTTTTTAAAAATTATCAAATAATAATCAAGATTTAAATGATCATGATTCATACTTTTATTAAGTGCAAACAAATAAAACTATGTTAATAAGTTGATTTGTTATTTCCCTTTAAATAAACATAAGGCCCATAACTTAGTATATTTACGGGAAAAAGGTTTGAAATATATTTGAACTTTGACCGAAATTGTTGTAATAATACTGAACTTTGGAAAGGACCTTTTACCCCCTGCACTATTTAATAGTGTATTTTAAAGGTATATATATGTCCACGTGGACATCATAAATAATGTTGCATCATTATAAATAGTAATGTGTCCATGTGAAGGCTCAACATCATCATTTGCTTACCAAGCTTGGACTGAAGAATGTGTTCTTGCCATTCAGCTTGAGGGGGAGTATTGAGTCTAGTGATGTGGCAGTTAGTTAGGACTGAGTAACTAACTTATGATTAGTTAGTAAGCATGAAAGGCGTGAACAATTAGTTAGCTAACTAATCTCCGTACATGTAGTTTTAGCATTGTATATAAAGTTGTTGTAGCTCATTACTGTAGTTTAGTTTTCATAATGAAAGAATCAGTTCTTCTTCTTCCTCTCAAACTGCTTCTAGATTGATCTCCTTTTCCAGCTCTAAATCCATGGTGTAATCCATGGTAGCTGAAGTTTACAAAGATAGTAGAGCCCAGGAATTGATGAGAAGAGACATTGCTAGTTGTAATATCTAAGCTCACTTACTTACCAACCACTGCCTATCTGTCCTTTAATTTGTCTCTGTCATCTCTTTTCATTTGTCCCTTTTTTTTTTCTTATTTGATGTTTTTTTTTATTAGAGTTTGATTAAATTTGATTTTGCACTAAAAAGTTTTACATTAAAAGGTAAAATATTTTTTAACAAAAGTAAATTCATACTTAGAGGGACTCGATCTCAAAACTTCTAATTAAGAATGAATGAATATTTACCACTTCAATTAAATTTAAATTCGGATCGAACAATCATATTCTTGGACCAAGTGTTCTCAAATAAAGATGATTTCATATTTAGTGTTTGAATCAAAATCTTTGATTAAAAATGTATATCTTAGCCATTTACCACAATGTTTACTGTCCTTTCTTAGTATTTCAATCCATGTTCACGGTGGAGTTTTTGGTAATGACATATTTTCTTCGTTTAAATTTGTTTGATATATTTTCTCTTTTAATTCGTTTAAATAAGTAATTTCTTTAATAAAATTTTAATTTTTTCCCTGACATGTTTAATTAAGACAACATGATTAAATGAACTTTTTGTTATATTTAACAAATATTTAATTTAATATCACAAGATTCAAAATTTTATTTTATTTTTAATTTTTTTTATTTTAAGTTAATATAGATTAAACAAATTGAAACGTCGGGAGCATAACAATTTAGTACAAGTCAATGGCCTTAGCTTTGCCAACTTTTTATCATTCACTCTAGTTGCCTTCACACACATATATGAACAGTTTAGATTTAACAATAATGGTTCTCTTTTTAAAATTAAAATACACTTTCTCAAAAAATAAAATTAAAAAAATTGTTCAATAGTGTTGGTCTTCTAGAAGAAAATAAAGAAATTAAAATAATAATTAATCACATACATGTTAATTAGGGAAAGAATTGGTAGGATATAAATCTTGAGCAACAAATATAATAGTGTAGGTGCAGGTTGACACTCAAAAGTTGTTTGTCAAAGTAAAATATGATGATTTCATTCGACGAAGATGGAAAATATAAAATAACTAAAATTAAACTTTATTCAAGTTTGTTATGGTCAATAATAGATATCATGAAATTGACTCCATCTCTAGATCATAATATCTTCTTTTTTTAAAATAAAAAATAAAAAAAATAATAAAGTTTCTATCACATGATGTTTTTCGGTTATAATTAGGTGGTGAGCTAATTTGGTATTATCCTTTTTCTAATTTTGTCTACGTAAGAAGATTTATATAATATACTTTGATTTTTAAGAGGTAAATAAGAAAATATTTGATTGTAATTTATTTGTATGTATTTTAAATATCTAAGTTGTTAATTTTTGTGAGTTGTAATACTTTTCATATAATTTTTACAATATGTAAATTATTAAATTTTGTTTGTCTGAATCTACGGTTAAATAACAAAATTGGACTCTCGAAATTTGAACTATGCCATATAAATTAAAACAAATTAATATTAATTATGCGAAATTAATCTGAACTTCTGATTGAAATAGTCTAAATTTAAAAATAAAAAATAAAAAAATTACATCACACAATCAAACGCGATTAATAATTTCTTAATATTTTATAGAAGCTGCAAAATACTTGCGTTTATGAAATGCTACACATGTCATTTTATATTAAGCAAAACTGATTGAACTTGTCTAAAATAAAGTAGGCCTATTCAGTCGATCTAGAAAAATAATTTCTTAAAATACGGTGCAAAATACAAAATAGTTTTTAATATAGTTAGATTTTCTACATTAAAGGTACATATTGTGAATGGAACACTCAAAGTATTTATTTATTTCTTATTCTTATGTATGATCTCAAGGTCCCAAACAATTGTATGATCATAATTCTACAAGTTAATTAGTAGTATAAAATAACATAACTTATACGGTCAAACCATAGAAAGAGTCATTGGATTATAATTTAAATTTGAAAATTGTATAAAGGAAACCACTCAGGGCATTATAATTTTGTTGGTATGAGCTATTAAGAATAATTAAAATGATCGTTTGAATGATTTATAAAATTTGGACTTAGCAAAGATCTCCTTGAGCCAAACGAAAAAAAAGGCAGAAGGAAGCTTGACGGCAAGATCCATTAAGCACACTTGGATAAAATGATATGCTACTGATTAATTCAAATTTTGGGAATGTTTGGTATGAAATGATTTCTATATTTTTTATGTTATAAGAAAATAAATTTTCTTGAAAATGAAAAAAAATGATTTTTTAAGTGGAAACAGAGAAAACAAGTCTCATAAATAACCGTCGACGCTTATTGATCATCTCCTCCCAAAAATCCAACCCCTCCCTCACCCCCACCCCCACCCCAATCCCATTCCACCCCAGTCTCAACCCTATATACCATAGTGTCTGAATAGATTATGTACCAATGATTTTTACTTATTTACTTGCTATAAGTTAAATATCAAAAAATAATTAAATAGGAAATTCGATAAAAAAATATTTCCTTTCATACCAAACACATTTTTTATTAGAGTTGAAATTACTTCTAAAAGAGCAGGCTAATGATATTGCTTGCCCATTTAATTTGTATCCCCAAATATCTCACAATCACAAGGTAGGCCAAATTGACAAGCATCTCTTAATCTTTTGACTTAGGAATTAATTAGACATTTCAGTTTGCTAGTAACTATACTAGTAAGTAGTAGTAATATTTATGATGAAATTTAGTTAATTAGAATGATTACTTGTAAAACCAGAAAAGCATAAGGAATTTATTTTTCTCTAATTTAAAATAGAAACTTTGAACAACTATACAGAGAGTGCAATAGCCATAATATATATAATACTATAGTGTGGATATTTAAAGTCGCAGATTGAAAAAATAATAAAAAGGACTTTTAGGTGGGCAAGAAACAAAGAAGAAAAAATAAAAAATACTAATAATGGAAAAAATGTGAATAAATTAGAAAAAATGACTCAGATAAGATATATATGTATACCAACAATTAAAAAAAAACGTGGACTGACCATGTTGTGACTGGAGTGTGCATTCGATTTTTTAGTTTGGTTTTGCACTATTCGGTTTGGATTTTTTGGTTTTTGATTTTGTAAAAGTGTAACCCAATTCAATTCAAAATAAATTTGGTTTGGTTTGGTTTTCCTCTATTCGGTTCGACTTTTTTCAATTTGGTTATTCGGTTATGTCAGTAATTAATAACATAACCAAAGTAATAATATTGAATCTCTCAAATATACTTTCTAATATAAATCATAAGAAAAACTTAACACACAATACTTATAGTTATAAGTATATCTATTATAGATGTTCAAACATAAAATATAAACATAATCATCATGAAAGGCAATAACCAAAAAGGGTAAAAGTTGTTAACTCCAACTTAATTCTAAACCTAAACATTATATATATATATATATATATATAAATCAATAATTCGTTTTTTTTTTGTTTTTTGGTTTTTATTTTTTTAAATCCGAAACCAAACCAAAAAACCAAACAAAGTAATTTATTAATCAAAAATCAATCCGAAAAACCAAAAAACCAATCCAAATAAAAATTCGATTTGATTTAGTTTGGTTATTCGGTTTAATCCGAATACTGCACACCCCTAATTGTGACAATTAAAATTCTAGATTTATTTATTGATTTAATTTATATATATAACAATATCATTCTAAAGAAATCTACACTATCGGTAAAAGTTAATATGTTGTAACAAGTTATTTGCCTAATTTCTTAGGTTATAATTCAATTTGATATGAAGAAATTTTCTAAAGAAATTTGCAAATAGGCTGCTTTAGGACAGCAAAATATGCTTCTTTTTAAAAGGAAAAAAAGAAATTTTTATTGATAGTGGGTTTGAACCCAACACTAGTCTCAAAACATTTTCACCATCTTTCTTATCACTGAATTGTCAATTAATTTTGTTAAGAATTTACAAGTTAATTTATATATATATATTTAATTTTTTAATACAAATATAAATTCTATGAAAAAAATCAGTAGATTCATGCGAATCCACGAACCCCGTCTACCTTTGCCTCTGTGCTAGAGTGATGTGTTTTCCGTTTTTGTTGAATTTTTTTTTGACCTATTACTCGTGAATCATTATTTGCATAAAATTTACATAAAGGTCCAGTCAAATTAATTTTCCAACTGTAAAATTGACTCTTCACATTTGTTCTGAATGGATTTGTGGCCTTTTCTCAACATGCATGTCACACTTTTTACTTTCCAATTTCGTGGCTATAAATTTTGAGGTTTCGTCTCAATCACTCTCCCTCTCTCTTTTGCATTGTTTTCAAATGTAAAAATATAGGTACTCAGTGTGTGATTTGCTTTGTTATTTGAGTTTGTTTGAAGTTTTACAATTTGCATTATCGTTATTGAAAATAGTATATTCATTCTATCCTATGAAAATTAATTCATATTTGTACCTTGAAAATAGTAAAGGAATTTTTTTTTAAAAAAAACACACAGCAAATTGTGGGATAAAAAAATAATTTTTTTTTTCTTCTACTTTTAAATTTTAATTTTCTGATTTAGTACTTGATAAGTGGGTAATTTACCTACTTATCAGCTGGTTATTAAAATTTTATTATTGTGTGTTTTCAACTGAGGAAATGTGATAGTTACAACGTTTAGCCTCAAAAGACGTACATGATTATATGATTTATAGGTGTTTGAAGTGAAAAGACTTATACTTGTGAATTCGTTCGTTGATAGTGAGTAGTCTAATTAACCCTTTGATTCTTGATTTGTCCACTTGATCATCAATACTATGTATTTTTTTATTTATAATTCAATTATTGCACCTTCTATGGGTAACTAAATCCACAGCTAAGGTTGTGGTCTCTAAGGGTTGAGTAACAATGAGATAATCGTGTTGTCAAATATTTTAGATGGTAATTTTTAGGATATGGTTATTTCTTTCGTTTTGTATGAATTTTAATGAAGATTTGCATTATAATTTGTATATATTCTCCACTTGCTTGGAAAGAAGTTAAGATTAGGAAAAACAACTTATTAAGGGCTAAAATTTAAAACATGTGTTCTATTTAAGGATTACTAGAGACCCACCGGTGATAATCAATATGTCACCTGAGTTAGTAGTTACTAATGCAACACCCAAGCGTTGTGACGACTTATTATAATATATCTCATAAAAGGATCAGAATTAAGGACTGAATTTTTAAGGAATAAAATTCAATTATTTAAAAATGGAATTGATATTTATCATTCGAGACATTTATAAATTAAAAATTAATAATATATAAAATCAGATCGAACTTATCGATAATTAAATAAAACAAAAAAGTTAGGAGGAAATTAAAGCAAAAAAAATAAAATCAGAGAGGTGTCAGAAACAAAAGACAAAGGAGAGGCTTATCACATGTAATAGAGTCTTATCTACATCAACAAATCATGTTGTTATTTTCCAGATATGACGCATGAGAGGGGTTAGGTAGCTAATAAAAACAAACACAATCGAAGAATAAAGTGATAGTCGGAAATAGTTATTGAGTCGTGTCCATTTTTAAGAAACGTTAATTATTAATCCGTTAGCTCATTAGTTTGTTCCTTTCCTGAATGCTATTGATATTATACAATTTGATGATGATGACATAAATTGTGATCGTAGTGTGTATAATATCACCTTTCATGAATCGAATGACTATGCTCTACTTAGTTCCGAGTTAATTGAAATAGAACTTTATGATAATTAACGAATATAATTAAACAAAAAAAGTGGCTGTAAAAGAAAGGGAGCATGTGATTGCATTTGCAATTATAATGAGAATATGGATGTTTGAGTGTTGATTACAACAAATACAATAAAAACAAAACATTATTAATTAGTAAAAGAATAAACGCCATCTGCCAGGAACGTGCTTTCTCCTAAATGCATGCACATGCACATTCTTATTCTTCTAAGCTAACTTACGTATTAGATCATATGTGTTTGGTGAGAATGGAAATATTTTTTCCAATATTTGATACGTAAGAAAAAATATATTTAGAGGTAAGGATATATAGGAGTGGTACAAATGAATTTATATGACGATAAGGTGTGTTGAAATTTGAAATGTGAAAATGGCAAAATCAATGTAGAATATAACGTTATTGTGTAACTTATATTTTACTTTTCACTAAGAAAAAAAATCATTTACCTTATTTTAAAGAACTTTTTATTTTTCTAGAGATTTTTTTTTTCAAAAAAAATTGTTGAAAATTGAAAATGAAAAAATTATCCATAATGTTTTCCGCGTTCCTTTTTAATTTATCTTCTGACTTTTGAGTATCTAGCTATCTCATCTTTTTATCTAAAAAAGTCATTTAAAACTTCATATTTTTACGGCACGACTTTATCATATCACATTAAAAATGGTGTAGCTAAGTTTTTTATTCATTTATTTTTTGGGCAAAGGCGTAGGATGTGTAAGTAAGAGTTGAATTGACAATAAAATAAAAGTGTTGACAATTTGAATAGGTAAGTATTCAAATGAAGAAAACGGTTTTTTTGTGTGTAACATGAGGACGGTTCAAGTATTTCGCCGTCAGATTCTTCTGAATTTAATAATTTATTTTTTATGCAAAATACAAAATTTAACATGAATATTCATGAAATTTTACCAATTACTATATATAAATTCATGATTTTCAAGTTCAACGAGTTTAATAATAAGGACCTAAATCCTTATAGGTCAAATTCAACAAAATAAAATCATGGAACTACCTTTGTTTTGTTGTATATGTACATACTCTTTAGAAATGCGCCATTTGTTCTTTTTTGGCCACTTATGATGTAAATTAATTTTTTTATAAGAAAATATTAAATTGGAATAGAAAACTTTATAAATTATTCCTAACATTATACATAAGTTTAATAAAACAAGGTTATGAATATGTATAAAAATAAATATTATGCCCAAGTCTAAAATGGTATGAAAAGATAATATTGAAGTATCGAAAAACACTCTTAAATTTGGTGTATTATTAGTTTCGTTTTAAATTATTGACAACCTTAAAAATATCGCTTTACTTGACTAACTAAATGTAGATACGCAACTGATTTGCTATATGACGTATATAACAAGTAGTCTCAAACTCTTGTAGGAGCATGAAACTCTTAATAAAAAAGTAGAAAAAAATGTTGAACACTCATTTTATAAGATTGAGAGTGTATTTAAATTCAGTTAGTCAAGTAAAAATATGTTCTTAAGACCGTCAATAATTTAGGAATAAAACTAATAATTCAAGCAGAGTTAAATGAATATTCTCAATACTTCTCCCCAATTTTACTATAAAGCTACTTAAGCAATGATTTTTTATAAAATTTTAACTTTAAACTGTTAATCTTGCTGAGCCGACCTACCTATAGATAATAAAATTTAGAACAGGGTGGAGGCAAAAGCTTGTCATTTCCAACTGGACTTTCTTAAAAAAGAAGTCTTTTTATTTCTTTAGCTGAGCTATTAAAATAGGACTTAGGAATGAAGAATCCCATACTTACACTGTATTAGCACATGACCATCCCCCCACCCATGCCTACCCAGTACCCACCTACCTTTAACTAACACATTGTTTTCTTCTCTATTTCCTCTTTCTTTTTCTTTTTTTACTACTTTAAGCCAGAGATTGGGTTACCTACCTTCCAAACATGTCACATGTTCTTTCCCTCTTTTTAAATATTTTTTTGCCTTTTTGTTTAACTTATTTTGTTTCTAGAAGCACATTATAATATTGTGTTCAAAATAGTGACGGCGCCAAAATTTTCATTAAGAAAATTCAAATATATGAATAAGCAGATCCACAAAAAAGTCGAAGGATGTATAACTTTTAACTAGTACTATATATTCATAATTAACCATATAGAAACAATGTACTCTTTCACAGAAGAAGGTTTCTCAATCTTAATTGAAGGAGGTCTGAAATCTACTATATATTCATAATTAACCATATATAAATAATGTATTTTTTCGCAGAAAGAGGTCCCTCGATCTTACCTGGCTCCGTCTCTTTTTCAAAGCTAACAACCACAACCAATAAAAGTAAGGGGGAGTTATATTTAGTTTCATTTGTTTGGATATTAAAAAAAATAGAAAGAAGATTCCCTTATTTCCCACTCAATCCAAACAAAACTAAAATCTCACACAACCAACATAGTATTGTAATTATTATTATTATTCTCTTATAGTGAGTTAGTTGTATTATTAGGTGGAGGAAAATCCGCCATTCTTTCTGGAACCTTAATATAAAGCAGTACTGGATTCCCAACAAACACATTACACATTTATTAATTAATATGTACTATATTTAAACAAACATTTGACAGCTTAACCATTGGCCAAACGCCATTAGATCCAATTCCAAATCATACTTTAATTTTTTTATTAAATTCTTTTTTCTATCGAACATCCATGTTTGCTTTTATGGATTGAATTGTCTTCCTTGACACTAAATAACATTTAATCTTTAAATTTTAACATAGCATTTTTTTTAATATAAGAAAAGTTGTATTACTTATGGTAAAGTTGTAGAATATCGTATTAAGTTGATCTGATCTAATTTAATTTAACTTTAAACTTTTTATTTAAAAAAAATATGATAACTAATTTGGAATAAATGAGTGTATATATTATTAGTACAATATTTAGTTTACTTTGTATACTCTCATATATTTTAATAATTTTAATTTGCAACTTCATTTTAAGTTCTATTTATTGAGACTTGTGTACCTACCCCCATTATTTTTGATAAAACATGGCACTAGTGCCTCCACCTTTTGAAACATTGAATTCTTGTAGACCAAATTTCACAATTCCACTAAAAAAAACAGCAGCACTAGATTATAATGTTGAAGAAACCTACCATTTAATTTGGGGTATTCAATGTTTTTCTAAGTACAAATTAAAGTAGTTGGATGAATAATATCAAACTAGCCATTTCGAGAAACAAAAAATAAATTGATAAGAATAAATGTTGGGTTCAAAAGTAGTTTTTCTATTTTTCAAACACGTATCACTACATTAAAAATGATCTTTAGAAATAATTAATTAATGATAACAACTTAATTACGTCTTAATATGTAATTTTAATGGTAATTAACATTTTTTTGTAAATATCTTTAAAGTCTATGGCGACATTGAATTTATTGACAATTAACTAATGTTGGTATTAACAGTACGGTTTGTTAATGTGTATTTTTATTATCGCTAAAGACATTTTTGTTATAGTGCATATAGAATTTATTAATTCAGCTGACTTTGTTGGCTCATAAATTTGTAGCCACTACCAGATCATTTACCAAACTTAAGTTTTATTATATGTTCACCTTTTAATTGCTTACTCAATTGACCCTTTATAAATATGCTCAGTTGATAAAATTATGTGCTTTTTTATTAGTCAAAATTAGAATCTATCACTAGATGAATTCCTTCAGATAAGATTTGGTTGGGTCGAATCTTGTCAATTCCATACTCAAAAGTTCTTTTAAAAAAAAAAATAAATAAAAAAAAAATAAAAAAAAAAAAATAATAATAAAAAAAAATAATAATAATAAAAAAAAAAAAAAAAAAAAATTTAGTTTT
>JAJOOE010011058.1:0-19329 GCA_036250405.1 Solanum raphanifolium
TATATATATAAAATATTATTGTCCTTAATTTTTTTGAATTCAAGTGCTGATCTTTATATTTCTTTCGTGTTTATGTTGTCAAATTCAAACGCTTTATATATATACTACTGATAAAGAAAATCATTGTTTACAAGTTGTTCTCTCAACTTTTTTGTATTTTCCTTTTTTCTTTTATTTTATCTGTAGTTGTTATGCTTAATTTTTGTTAATAAATTATTGAATTCAAGTGCTAATTTCTATCTTCTTTTTCGGGTTTATGTTGTCGAATTCAAAAGGTAAGATTTTAATGTTTTGAAGATCCTTGAAGTAGAAAAGCAACACCAAAACTACTTCAAAGTAATTGCTAGAGGTTTGTTTATATAGTATTTTCTTAGAATTTAATAATTTATAATTTATTCATTATATTAATTCATATCTCTTAATTGGTTTTTTTTTTTCAAATTTTCAACCTTAGCACATGATAAATGAGAAATTGTCATACTAAAATTTATAAACTGATAATACCTATCCTTATCATAAACATAGAAGACATTAAACCTATCACTATCATAAACATAGAAGGCAATAAATTATGTTTATCTTAATATTACTTTAAGCAATATCACAATTATAAGTCATTTAACAAATTTAAGACTAAATCAATTATATAAAAGGAATTCGTAAAGAAGTGGACTTTACGAATTTAATACTATTTATCATAGTAGTGAATTTTTTTATTAATAATAATATTAATTATGATTATTTTTACATTTATGTCAATTTTTTTATTATATTTTTACACAAAATTAATACAATAAATAATATTTTGAATCTTTTAATTTTGAATAAAACATATATTAAATGTATCAAGATATTACTTAATCGATATCAAATATTTCATATGGAATGTTAGAATTAATAAATTATTAACATAGTTATTTGTTCAAATGACATAAAAAGAATAAAGTATAGACACGTAAATTTATTCAAAGTATTTGATGTTTGATTAACCTTAAAAAAATTCAACATAATATATATATATATATATATATTAGTTATTTTTAATTATAAAATTATTACATTTTAAATTATCCGCGCAACGCGCAGGCACGTATATTAGTTCTTTGTAGCACGCGCCCCAGTTAACTCCAAACACAAACCCAACAATCAATCCAAAACAGAGGGAAATTTAACAATCTACTGTGGTTCCTCCATTTCAAGAAGAAGAAATCAACGCATACAGACGCAGATGAATGATCATTCAGGCATTCCATCAAACACACAACCTTCAATCATTCTTGAAAGAAACAGATGACTTAAGAAAAACTAAATCAGGTGTCCCACACATTGCAACAACCATCAACTTCACCCATCTTATAAGAGAACACATTTGAGTTACAATCTACATTATTGTCACCATCTAGTTATGTAATAGCTTTTCACAACATTTTCTTACCTTACAGCATAACCTTAGTATATCAAACAAACAAATTAAATGTAATTAGAATAGTTTTTCTTCTCTTAAGCTCCTCTCCACCACTTTGAAAGTTCATCATGATAAAGAAATCAAACAACAATAACATACCTAGTGTAGTCTCATAGGTGGTGTCTTGGGAGGATAGTGTGTATGCATACATTACCCCTACCTTGTGGAGGTAGAGAGGTTGTTTCCAAAAGATCCTCAGCTCATTTAACACATATCAAAGTTGTTTGAAAAAAAGTACAAAATCAAAGAGGACATAACAATAATAGAGAAAGCATTAGATAACATTGAGAAGATAAGGAACTGATAGAGAAACAATGTAAAACTTAACTTTATAAACACATTGCATCTAGAAGCTGAACATTGTGAGAAACAACAAGTCATCCGATTGCCTGATGAACCTTAACTTGGGTGATGGTGCTGGAATTATCCCAACAGAATGATCAATTTGATAAGAAGAAAGATGAAGGTGAAGATTGTTAGCTCAACTGACAATTGCCAGTAGGTTGTCTTACTGCTACTAAATTTCCATTGTGCTCATTCATCTCTAGTTTTATGATAATTAATTAGTTCTCTCACATAGATTTGGGATGATTAGCAGTTTATCAATAAATAACTTCCTTAGGAGTGCAGATTTTGGAGTAGTGGGCGAACACGAATCAAGTACGTAATAAATATGACAAGCTAACAAAGAGAACATATCAAGTTCTCAAAAATGGATTGTAGTTTGGATGCTCAACTTGATACCACAAAGATGCTTTATCATTTACAAGATTCAAGTGTTCTTTCATGCTATACCACAAATATGCTATATTTATAAGTTTCAAGTGTTCTTTCAACTTGATAACACAAATATGCTATACCATTTAATAGTGCATATCATTTATAAGTTTCAAGTGTTCTTTCAACTTGATACCACAAATATGCTATACCATTTAATAGTTCAAATTGATAGTCCGGTGTGATATTTTAGCTATTTACCCAATAAAACAGACTTCATTCAAATACTAGATTGGTTTTCTCCAGTCACTAAAAATACAAACTCAAAATAATCTATCATGCCAATCAACCAGTTCACATAAAATGGATGGAGAGTTACGTATCACAAGCTCATGCTCAAATTAGTATACTCTACCCTCTTAAGTACTTCACCTAAATACTTGCTAAAAATCAGTTCAGTGCAATGATATCCCTCAAGGGAATGATAGTCAATGAAATTTATAGAACTTGTGTGGAAAGTATACAGTAACTAATTACGAATTGCTACAACTTAATCCAACAAAAACGTGTCCTCATACTTGGTCCAGTAGTTTAGCAAGTCAGTCTTGTCAAAAAGCTGGTCTACCAGTTCAAAACTTGAACGCAACAAGATCGAAGCGTTTGGAGTAGACTTATACTTTGTTTAATAAGAGTGAAAGAAAAACACATTGTCCAACCTCTCTCAGTTAATGTAGAAGTAAAATCATTTAGTTTTCACTCGACACAGAAAAATGAAAACCAACAGAACTAAATAAATTAACAAATGAGGCGAATCAAAGCTGTAAAGTTAAAAATCAAAATTCAAACAAAATGAAATTTCATATGAGATACAGAGAAAGGTCAATTAATTTATTACGAAATAGGAAAGTGATTCTAAATTCTTTTCACTATCAAATGAAAAAGGTAATTTTCAATACTTTACCGATATGCTATCATATTAGTAGGTTAATCATGAGAGTAATTCATTAATTTCGAGATCAACCTTTCAAGAATTAAGAACCTCAAAAAGTCTTATAATTCCAATTATCAACACATCCAAACACAACTAGTTTTATATTTTTATGTAGTTTTTCAATGCACTTATTTTAAATTCATACAAGAACAAGGAATGAATATATCAAATCAACTAAAAAAATAGACAAATTGATTTCAAAACAATCATGCATTTTTTAAACGGGATCAGAATAAAACCTGAACATACTTGATAGAACCACAACTCCGAAGTTGCTCGATCCTCTTCTTACAAGCTAGAAAAATCTCCCCAACTTGAGCCGGAGAAAGATCGCTCAAATTTACTAAATTAATCGGCAATTCAATAACCACATCGTGAACCTGAATCCACTGACGCCTACCTACGAAAAAACAGAATTTTGGAAATTCAATTCTCTATTGGCTGTCGGATATAGATTTATGTATAAATCTGATTTTCCAATTGTTGGTGGAATCTGCTAGCATATGGAATATCTAAGGCGCACACTCGTGCTTGTGTAAGGCGCAAAAAGGGCATTCTATTTGATTGTTCTATTGTAGGTTCGATTTGGCCTTAAAGTAAGACGGTCAGTGCGATCCCGCCGGCGAAAAAACTACCCACCTGTTGTGGATTCTGTCTTTCCAGATTTTTAGGGCTCCGGTTCGGCGAAACTGCCGCTGTAATTTAAACGTGATTTGGGAGTTCGATCTACTTTTGGGTGAGGATTTAAAAACATGACGATAAAATCCTAAGTGACGACAAGTCACTCTAGTCTATATATCGAGAACAAAAATAAGTTTGTCATGAATTTTCAAAAATTTAAATATTCTAATAACTAATTAAATATTACAAATTTCAAATTTGAAATAAAAATAAGGCCTAAGTCATTTGTAACCTTTTAAAGTTGTCCGCATAATTCATTTAAACACCTTAACTAACGCTTGTATCTATTGAACACCTATGCTCCTTAAAATTGATACATATTTGATATTTTTTGACAATCAGCCAAAAATATGAGATGTGTATACTACACTCGTTGTGACATGGCAAATTAATGAATTAAATGATAACATGTGGCTTTTCAATCCAAAAATTTATTTTTAAAAATGATATTCTAAAAAACAACTAATTTAGTCTATTTAATAACTAAAAAAAATTAAAAAGAATTTTCTAAAAAACCTACCCATCAATAAAATGATGACACATGGCATTGAATTCATTTTTTAAAAAAGCTCTATTTAAAATAATTCAAAAAAGAATTTATGAATATAAAACTTATTTTTGTTTTTATTTTTTTATTTAACCCTCCCCCCGCCCCCCCTCTGAGACCTATTTCCTCTTCACTGGTGCTGGTGGCAACTACGACGCCAGCAAATCGTCGCCCTACATCTTTCGTCTCCTTCATTCAATTTTATCCCTTTCACCGGCATAAGCAGTGCATCACCTTCGTGGAATGATTATGATTTATGACATTTTTTGGTAATAAATGGTTGACATGGGAAGATGCACTAGTCTAGCCTTTGTGGTTTCTGTGTGAAGATGCAATTTGGATTCTCTATTGAACAGTTCAAGTGCTAGTGAAATAGTGAAAGTTAGAAATTAGCTAATATTAGAACCGATCACTTTTCTTCATATTGATAGCATCAAATCTCGTACTCATAGCCTTCATCTTCTTTCCATTAGTAATTATTTATCATTGCAAAATATAATAACAAACTTTTATCCAAAAAAATTAATTCATATTTTTCTCATCGAAATAAATGAAGATTCACCGAAATGAGGTGCAGGGAATGTGGTGGGTTGCGCATGTGCATAAGACAGCTGATGGAAATGGTGGATGAGAAATTGAAAATAGTTATAGGGAAGGGAATATTGGGATAGGGAAGAAGGCAGCTCTTTCTTCTTCTTTATTTTTGTTATAAAAAATTTAAATTAATTTAGGTGTATAAGTTAGAGAAAAAAAATATTTTGATAGCTTTACTCGCTTAAAGAGTGTGAACCACACGTTTTTTGTCATGTCAACATTTTTGTGTCCAATAGGAATGACTTTTGAACAATTGAGGTGTACAATAGACACAATCTATAGTTGAGGTGTTTAAGTGAAATATGCGGACAACTTTAAGGGGCCGCATATGACTTAAGCTTAAAAATAAACACATGTTATCAACTTACACAAATAATGACAACTGTCAATATTTTTAAAAATAGATTTAATATAATTTTAAAATCCGATTTATAAATTAGTAAAAATTGATTTATTATTTTTTTTAGATAAGTGCTCCTACAATTTTTAGCTTTTTAAAAAAATAAATTTAAAATTTATAGTATTTACATCTAATCATCTTTTAGAAATGTTAATTTTTTCAAAATTTATGCATTTGAATTTAGATATAAAAATTTTAAAAAATCAAAAGCTGTTGCATTAAAAAATCGGTAGTCCCCACTTCCCCAATTCTCTCAACTATATTTTACATATTTATGTAATAGACTAGGTAAGCGTTGTTAGGACCAAAATAAGCAAGTGTAATGCGGAAGCTAGCAAAGCAAACCTCGAAAGACCACGAGTAAGAAGACAAACGAGAAACACACCAAAAGAGACAGATTTAACGTGGTTCGGTCAATCGACCTACGTCCACAAAGGAGATGAGCAATCCACTATAAATATGAGAGTACAAAATATAGAGAAAAACAACCTCAATCAATTCGCTCGGAATACAAGGAGGTACACAAAATTCTCCTCCATAACCGCAACTCTCAAAACCCTAGGACTACATTGTGAATGTTAATTAAGTTAGAAGGAACAAGCCTATATTTATAGAGTCCTAAACCTTTACTACAAGAAAATGACTAGTCAAAATATTAAAACATTTTCCTAAAAGGAAAACTTATTTATGGTAAGAAATTAGGGCAAATAAAACCCAACAAATCTCCCCCTTGGCCTAAATTTCTGACAAAATAAATTTGTCCACCTTCTTCACATAATCTTTAGGATCTTGCATCTCTTCTCCATAATCTCCTCCATCAAATCTACGTCTCGACACAGAAAACCTCTCTGAAATAGTTTCTCCAATAAAATCTTCATTACTATCAAAAAAGTTGCGACTAGAACTACACCCACCAAGATGGCTACCCATCTGTAACCTGGTTCCATCTTTGAACCATGGCTCTGATACCACTTGTTAGGTTCGAAAATAAGCAGGTGTAATGCAGAAGCTAGCAAAGCAAATCTCGAAAGACCACGAGTAAGAAGACAAACGAGAAATATACCAAAAGACACAAAGATTTAACGTGGTTCGGTCAATCGACCTACGTCCACAAAGGAGATGAGCAATCCACTATATAAACATGAGAGTACAAAATATAGAGAGAAATAACCTCAACCAATTCACTCGGAATACAAGGAGGTACACAAAATTCTCCTCCATAACCGCAACTCTCAAAACCCTAGGACTACATTGTGAATGTTGATTAAGTTAGAAGGAACAAGCTTATATTTATAGAGTCCTAAAACCTTTCCTACAAGAAAAGGACTACTAAAATATTAAAACATTTTCCTAAAAGGAAAACTTATTTATGGTAAGAAATTCAGGCCAAGGGGAGATTTGTTGGGTTTTATTTTCCCTGATTTCTTACCATAAATAAGTTTTCCTTTTAGGAAAAGGTTTTAATATTTTAGTAGTCCTTTTTCTTGTAGGAAAGGTTTTAGGATTCTATAAATATAGGCTTGTACCTTCTAACTTAATCAGCATTCACAATGTAGTCCTAGGGTTTTGAGAGTTGCGGTTATGGAGGAGAATTTTGTGTACCTCATTGTATTCCGAGTGAATTGGTTGAGGTTATTTCTCTCTATATTTTTTACTCTCATGTTTATATAGTGGATTTCTCATCTCTTTTGTGGACGTAGGTCGATTGACCGAACCACATTAAATATTTGTGTCTTTTGGTATATTTTTCGTTTGTCTTCTTACTCGTGGTCTTTCGAGGTTTGCTTTGCTAGCTTCTGATTACACCTGCTTATTTTCGATCCTAACAAGCGTTTGGCCATGCGATACCATATCACGATATGGTATCATGAGATGGAATCAGCGTTTGGACATGCTATTTTACGTTGATTTCATTTCATGATTCCATATCATGAGATGTGATTCCATATTCTCCAAAAACCATGATATGGAATTATATGATAATTCCATATCATGATTTGAGATATTTTAATACAAAAATTGATCCACGAGTTTATATTTTGTTAAAACAACCCCACATTTATATCTACTAACCATTTATTTCATATGTAAATAAAATTTATAATCACATCATTACTTTTTAAAATTTATTATTCTCACCGACATAAAATTGATTATTCTCACCAACATATAGTCACTTTAACTCACACCAACCGATTGTTAAAGTGATGAAATATTTATGGTCTATGAGCATGAAAATATAGTTGCGGATGATATTGACCAACAACTGACTCAAAGTAACAATGTTGGTTCGTCTTCTCGGTCACATGATCGAGAAATGCAAGTTCAGTGTGAGGAAATTGTATGTACTATGTGGGAAGATTATATTAAAGACTGGTACACTACAATTTATGTTCAATTTTTTTTTAATTAAATTAAAGTTAGATGAAACAATTACTTAAGTGGAGAACAAATAACTTTGTAATAATTTATTATGTGATTTTATAATTTTTTGTTTATTTGATAAGATTGAATAAACAATTGGAGCTATTTTAATAGTTTTACAACTTATGGGATTTTTATGTTTATGAGAAAATATACAACACAAAAATTTCATATCGCATGTCCAAACAAAACTTCAATTTCATCTCATGATTCCATGTCATGATATCATATCGCATGGCCAAACGGGCCCTAGATATTAGGTGCCCGCATCAGTGCAGGCCCAATATATATTATTTTTTCGTCTCTATTTTATGTGATACTGATGAAATTTGGAGAGTTAACTAAACTTATTTAAAGTTGTTAATTTATTGTGATTTTTATTACTTTATGTCATTTTCAAATTTTCAAATAATATATGTTATTATTTCTGTTTCATTTTATGTAACACGGGTAATTTTAGGAAAGTCAAGGAAATTTCTTATATGATTCATAATTTTTTTTAGTTTACTGTGATTTATAGTATTTTTTATGTTACTTTCAAACAATGCATATTACTCCTTCTGTTTCAATATACGTGGTAAATATAGAATTAGAGAATCAACAAAATTTCGTATGTAATTTTTTCTTATGTTTTTTAAAAATATCTTAAGTTATTACATCATGATTTTACGCATTTTTATATTATTTTCAAATATATAACAAATTAAATGAACAACAAGATAAAAAAAAAAGTTAAATCAAAGAAAGTAATAAGTTTTCAAATCATCATATTCCTATATTATTAGTTAGAGTATTAGATATCAAATTATTTCAAGTTGTTAATTATTTTGATTTATAGTATTTTTTACGTAGTTTTTAAATACGTAATAAACTATTTTAAATTATTATTCATTATTTTGTGATTTGTATACAAAGTGAAAACAACCTGTTGTGACACACAAACTAAAGAGAAATCAAATTGTTATTTAATAAAGTAAGAGGTAAGATCATGAAATTAGAAAAATACAATGAAAGTAGTCTAGGGGTGTGCATTCGGTTTTTTGGTTTGGTTTTATACTATTCGATTTGGGTTTTTCGGTTTTTGGTTTTGAAGAAGTGTAACCCAATTTGAACAAAAATAAATTTGGTTTGGTTTGATTTTTCTCTTTTTGACTTGGGTTTTTTCGGTTCGATTAATCTGTTATGTCAATAATTAGAAACATAACAAAGTTATATTTGCAATTTGAAAAAAATAATATATATATATATATTGAATTTCTTAAATATACTTTTTAATATAAATCACAAGTAAAATGTAAAACACAATACTTAAAAGTATATCAATTATAGATGTTTAAACATAAAAAATAAACTAAATCATAATGAAAATAACTAAAAAGGGTCAAAACTGGTTAACTCCAACATATATATATAATATAATTCCATTTTTTTTGGTTTTTCGGTTTTCATTTTTCTAAATTCAAAACCAAACAAAGTAAATTATAAATCCAAAATCAAACAAAGTAAATTATAAATCCAAAATCAAACCAAAATCCAAAAAACCAATCTAAATTAGAATTCGATTTGATTTGGTTTGATTTTTCGATTTAATCCAAATAGTGCACACTCATAAATGAAACTAAACAACATGAAATAGAGGGGAAAAGAAGGGCCCATGTGCATAGAAATTTGGACAACTTTTCGGCTGATTAAAGATAAAAAGGAAAACAAAAGTTGGTTAATGTCCAAAATTATAATAGTACAATCATAAAACAACGGAGTACAATTTCTTTTAGCATATAACAATAGTAAATTATCAAAATTATCCCTGGCTAGGAAGCAGACGCCTCTTATATATATATAGTACTCCTTTGTCCTTAATTACTTGTCCACTTTTGAATTAACACACCTATTAAGAAAATAATTATTGACATAGTGAGTTTATCATTTTACCCCTATTAATTATGAAGTAGATGAATTAAAAACTTAAGATTTTCAAAAAGTTCTACATTTTTCAAATTTATTAATTGAGGGTATAATAGGTAAAAAAAATCGTCTTTTCTTGATTTGTCAAAATAGACAAGTAATTAGAGACAACTATAAAAGAAAAAATAGACAAGTAATTAGGAACTGAAAAAATAGTAATAATAAAGTAATTAGGGACAGAGAAAATAGTAATAATAAAGTAAAATGAGGACAAACATAGAAATTCAACAATACAACCACTTCTCCAAATTACTCATTATTATCTCCACACAACAGGGTAGCATACCAAAAGAGAAAACAAATGAATCATATGCTTTTCATGGTTTCTTTGAAGCTTTTGTCTCTTCTTCCTTTCTTTATCATGTTAAGTTTCTCTTTACTGTGACTTGCATCATGCATGTGTATAAATTTACGTAGTATTTAAGTTTTACTGATATGATAGAATAAGAGATTGATAGTTACATTGATATGAAGAAACAAGCAAAGTAATACTCATTAGTTAAAAGGGTAGACTTTGATAATATTTACAAATCCATTGAAGTGTCGATTACTCTCTTACAACTAATTATCATTGAAGAATACATTGCGGCTGTTAAGATACCTAATTGTCCTAAATTGTTTTCATCTCATTAATAACATAAAAATTGTTCTATGTTGATTGATTATTTATGCCCTATGTTGATTGAAGTTCATTATATATTTTCTTTTCAATTTTTGTTAGTTTATAATTATAATCTTTGAATTTTATCACTTAAATAAATATTTAACATTAATTTGACTCAGTAAACGGTTTACAAATTCTCTAACTCTCTATTGATATGATATTTGATGCTCAAGTCACTAACTCTCTGTTGATATGATATTTGATGCTCAAGTCACTATATTACTTGACAACCGCGTACACATGTATCCATTTGTGCTTAATTATTTGTCAATTTTTGAATTGACATACCTATTAAAAAACTAATGATTGATATAGTGAGTTTACCATTATATCTCTATTAATCATGAAGTGGATGCATTAAAAATTAAAAAAATTCAAGAAGTTCTATCTTTTCAAAGTAATTAATTGAACGTATAATATATAAAATAATTGTATTTTTTTATTTGTTAAAATGGACAAGTAAAAGAGACAGATAAAAAAGGAAAAATGAACCAGTAATTAAACACAGAAGGGAGTATCAAGTATGTGCCTTTGGCTGCTGCAAAATGGACTTTCCTTAATCAGTTGATTTTAACTTCCAGCTATGTTGAATTTCCTTTTAAGTTATTTAATGCACGTGTAAACATTGTCATTAATTATGTCATCATTAAAATTAAACCCTAACAAATAGCAACATGAGAAAATTGAAGGAAAGGTATCGTTTAAGTTTGGAATTAATTATTGGTAACTATTTTGATCGAGAAAAGGTCAAACACACTTGACTATTAAATTAAGTTAATTGTGGACTCAATTAACATTTTCAAAACTTATAATCTTTTTAGAAATACAAAACAATCCACCCACTAAATAAACAAACTTTCCACTCCCTCTCTCAAACGTTCTCCTCTCTCAAAAATTCAAAATTGCTTCAATTGGGATAATCAATTTCTCCGGCAACTTTCAACTTCCGACGGCCGTACTTTGAACTTTCGATTAGTATATTCTAACCATCCAAGGGAACAACGATTTGCAGGTAAAGCTTTATTTTTTTTTTAAAAATTAGGGCTTTTTAGTTTTTTTTTAAAAAAAGAAATACTGCAAAGAGACTATTTTGAGGGAGGTTACAATTTGCATATACTCTTCCCTCAAGCGCTGCCCAGATTTTGTGCGATTCTGGTTGAGACAATGAAGCTTTTGCTTGTTTTAGATGAGATGGGGAAGAAAAGGAGTTTGCTCAATTGGGTTCCTGATGGGTCGACATGTTCTGCAGGAATTTTTGAAAAGAGTTCATGGGTTTATATCTAATTTTGAAAAGGTTTGCCCAATTGGGTTCCTGGAAATCTAAATTCTCTGTAATTTGTTATCTCACTAATTTTTTACCCTTTTTTTTTTGCACTTCTGCAGGTACTTGGTGAAAATTCGAGGAGTAACAAAGTTCTATTGGAGCTGATTAGGTTAGTGTGCGATTTATATGCTTAATAAGTAATATATGCTTCGTTTTCTAGATTAAAATAGACATTTAGTAATAGATAGTACATATACGCGTGTATAGAAAATAATTTTGTACTGAGTTGAATTTGTTGTCGCGGATGGGTGATCAATGCAGTTATATTTTGAATCCGGTGACTTGAGCTAAAATTGCATTTACTATTCCGATAAAGTGATCTCACTGAAAACGAACTTGCTCAGCTTCTTCCGCATTTATGAAAGTTGAGCTAGGGAGTACTTGATGAAGATATATGCAATTTTGGTAGTATTAAGCTATTTTACATAAAAGGTAGTGGGATATGTATTTTCGGTGTTTTGATTGGGAATGAAATGACTTAGCTTATTTTTGTTAAGCTATGGATTGTTTTGATGAATACAGATTTATTTTCCCTTTTTAATCTATTTGACACAAAAGGATAGTTGGATCTCAATTTTGGTGATTTTATCACTTGGTTATGTTCGCTTAAACAACATTGCGGCAAGAAATTAAGTTAGAAATGAACTTGATTTTTGACATGGTATCTTAATTTTGTATATTGATATAGCTTGTTAGTTTGGATTATTTTGAGAATATAAATTATAGTGTGCCCTTTTGGTTTAGATTATTTTGAGAGTATGAACTATTTTCTTGACTGGCTTCTAAGTGTAGGAAGTGTCAAAACCAACTTGTGAAGTGTATATAGTTTGCTATGTGAGATTATTTTGTGCCTACTCAGGATTTGGATGTATTCAACAATTACCCATGGGGTAATGAAAGCTATTTCTTGACTGTCGAATATTTGTTGTCAAAGTTATCATCGAAGACGAACAATTTATATGGCTTTCCTTGGGCTTTCATGGTAAACTTCACCTCTAATTTTAGTATTTTATTTATTTGTATTATTGAATAATTATTTTAAATTTTTATTTTCATCATCTTTATATTTTTAGGCTTAGGCATTTGAAGCAATACCTTACCTCAGGAAGCTATTTAAGGATTACTCGAAAAAATTTCTCAACCAAGAATTCTTAGGTGGTTGTCTACCAAGAACAATCCAAAAATAAATTATATTGATCTCTTCAATCCTCCTCGTGATATAGTAAGTTTTCTATAGAATAATCTTTATTTAAATTAATTGATTATCTAGTTTGCTTTCGTTTAGTTTTCTTCCAATAAATGACTCATCTATAGTCATCTATTGCAATAGATGGGTCATCTGTTGGAAGAAAACATAAGAGTTTGCTATTGTTTTGCTTTCGTCCAACAGATGACTAATTTGTTGCAATAGATGAGTCATTTGTTGGACGAAAACTTAATCATTTGCTACTGATTTACTTACATTCAACAAATGACCTATTTATTGCAACAAATAGATCATTTATTGGACGAAGTCCCAATCGTTTGCTGCTGTTTTGCTTACTTCCAACAGATGATTGATCTGTTGCAACAGATAGGTCATGTGGTGGAAGAAAACTGATAATTTGCTGCTGTTTAGTTTACTTCCAATGGATGGTTCATCTACTGCAACAGATGGGTCATCAATTGGTAGAAAACTTGATAATTTGCTATTGTTTATTTTTCTTCCAATAGATGGTCCATCTGTTGCAACAGATGAGTCATCTGTTAGAAATATAATTTTACAATAAATGTTTTATCTATTATAATTTATAGATTAGTTTTAATATAAATTACTTTTGTTTATAGATTGTACATCCCTGGCATGTCCCCACAGAGTAAGAGTTACAAATGTCATTTTTTTTTAACTCTAGGAATCATTGACACAAAATCTAATAAAAAAAAAGAATTGGCTGGAGCAACAACCATCAAAAGGGAAGCACTTATTGTTCCTGGTGATGCTCATGATATTGCAATAAATGTTGGATCACGATGCTGATGTTAATGCTGATGTTGATATTGGTGATGCTGGTGCTAAAAGTGGTGGTGAGCATGTTGGTGATATATATAGTGGATTCACTTCTTTCCGTTGGTGGTATATATTTAGTTAATCATAGTTTGTAATTGCTAATGACAATATTTTATATTTAATAGATGTTCAGTTATTTTACCATGAATGCCATTTTATTCTTAGATTTGTAAAATGTTAAATTATACTATTGGAAATAGACATATGTTGCAGCAAGTTATGAGTTACTTATTGCAACAGATGACACATATATATAGAGTCGGTTCAAACATATATGCTCATACGTTGCAACAGATGAATCATCCATTGCAACAGATGAGCATGTATGGGTCATCTATTGCAACAAATAATACATATTAGACATTTAGTGTAACAGATTCCTATATTTGTTGCAACAGATGATCATATTTATTTGATTATTTTTAACATATGGGTTATCTATTGCAACAAATAATGCATTGAGATTATAATTAAACTTATAATTGAAAGGTAATTATAATTAGATAACTTTATTTATCACTAATTATGGCCTAATGAAGTATTTCATATCAAAATAATCAACTGATCAATTTATTTAAGACGAATACAGTTAGTCGATCATGTAATTACTCTACGATACATTGAAAATATAATTGAAATTATTAATTAAAATGTAATTATAATTAAATAACTTTATTTATCACTAATTATGGGCTAATGAAGCATTTCATATCAAAATAATCAACTGATCACTTTATTTAAAACGAATACAATTAGTTGATCATGTAATTACTCTACAATACATTGAAAATGTAATTGAACTTAGTAATTAAAAGGTAATTATAATTACATAACTTTATTTATCACTAATTATGGCCTAATGAAGCATTTCATATCAAAATAATCAACTGATCACTTTATTTAAGACGAATACAATTAGTTGATCATGTAATTACTCTACAATGCATTGAGATTATAATTAAACTTATAATTGAAAGGTAATTATAATTAAATAACTTTATTTATCACTAATTATGGCCTAATGAAGCATTTCATATCAAAATAATCAACTGATCACTTTATTTAAGACGAATACAGTTAGTCGATCATGTAATTACTCTACGATACATTGAAAATATAATTGAAATTATTAATTAAAATGTAATTATAATTAAATAACTTTATTTATCACTAATTATGGGCTAATGAAGCATTTCATATCAAAATAATCAACTGATCACTTTATTTAAAACGAATACAGTTAGTTAATCATGTAATTACTCTACAATACATTGAAAATGTAATTGAACTTATTAATTAAAAGATAATTATAATTAAATAACTTTATTTATCACTAATTATGAGCTAATGAAGCATTTCATGGCAAATATATATAGAGTCGATTGAAAATGATCAAACATATATGCTTATTTGTTGCAAACTGATGCTCATATGTTGCAACAGATGAAGCATCCATTGCAACAGATGAGCATATATGCTTGATTATTTCCAATGGATGGGTCATCTATTGCAACAGATAATACATATTAGACATTTATTGTAACTGGTGATCATATTTATTTGATTATTTTCAACAGATGAGTTATCTATTGCAACAAATAATACAATAGATAATGCATCTTATGCAAAATATGCAAAGTTTGTTGCAACGGATGAGCATAACTAATATATTTTATATAATAAATATGAACATACACAATTAACCAAAATGAATTAAAATTATCAGATTCATAACTAAGTACAAAATAACTATTCCACTATTACAATAATTATGGAGTATTTCGAACCAGACATGTTGTTCTTTTGTGTCCAATATTTTTACATAATGAACACCTATTTTTTCTTGTTGGAAATGATTCCTCGACTCCACACCTCCTCTTCGTTCGCCTTCTTCTCGGTTTGCTTGGGTCAACATATGGAGGAGGTATTTCTCTCTCCAAAATCTCCAAAGGAACAATCCAAGAATCTTCAGGAGGCACCAGATATGTGCATTTAAAACAATACACACTACGCGAATTAATCACCTTTGAAAGTCTAAATTTTTTTTCATGCAAGCAATATGCAATGAAGTGGCTAGTTCTTCTTTGTTCTTGAATGTCATTCCTATGTAAAAACCTGTCTTATTATCTTGAAGATTGTTCAACTGTTTTAATTGAGAACTGCCCCCTATATCAACAATGGGTGTAGGTATTTGGTCCTCCTCCACATCATATCCAATCTCATCATCTGGGATATTCATGTTCATCCCATTCAATTCATCATTTAACAGATTTTGTTAGTCTTGTTCTACATTTTCATTCTCTATCGATTTTTCAACAGCGTACACCCTTAAAATGGACCTAGTTTCATCACTCAGATAAGCACGTAAACGAAGTTGATTGCTTATCTTAAAAGGTAGGACCCTCTGATTTTCAAAAGACTTGTGCATGTAACTGATGACAAGATCATTTGGTTGACAATTTAGTCCACAATAGCTAATGATTGAGTTCACAAAATCGTTATACAAAATATCCCTTTGGACGATCATCAATACTGACTCTGACATGTCACCATCCTTCCAACGCCAAATAAATCGATTGTTCTTCTCAATCCATTCACCATAACAATCAACAACTATTGTTATTGATTCTTCCATTAATGATACCTAACGAAATTTATTAAAAATATTTAATAATGATTGTATAGTAAAGTTGAGTGGCTATATAGAGTTAAAAATCATATGCACAATCATTGTCCCAACAAGTCAATCATCTATTGCAACAAGTAGGACATCCGTTACAGCAGATGATTCACTTGTTGGATACATGTCCAGAACCATAAGCTTATTCAACATGTAAGTCAATTATTGTAACAGATGAGTCATCTGTTGCAATAGGTGATTGATCTGTTGCAATATATGACTTGCCTGTTTGAACAAATTTCTGGTTTTGTCCTAATTTGGCCTGGTACTGTAACATGTTGAATAAGCCATCTGTTGCAACAGATGAGTCTTCTGGTGCAACAAATGACTCATATGTTGCAATAAATGACTCATTTGTTGTGACAAACTTCTGATTCTTTCCCAACTTAGCCTGATACTGTAATATTTATCCAGCAGGTAAGCCTTCTATTGCAACAGATGAGTCATTTGGTGCAGCAGATGACTCATCGGTTGCAATAAATGATTTATCTGTTGGGACAAACTTCTGGTTCAGTCCCAACTTGACATGGTACTGTAATATGTATCCAACAGGTAATCTATCTATTGCAACAGATGACTTACATGTTGGGTACGTGGCTGTAAATTTTTGAAGAAACACTCAAAATACCAAAATGAAAAATTAGAGTAAAAATCATTAGTTTTACTTACCAAAATCACCTATGATGTAATGCCCAATGATATATGAATGAAAATTGGTCTGAAAGCAGCAGTACAATGTAAATATCAACTGAAGAAGAAAAAAATGATGAACAACCAGAAGAAGATGGTGATGAACACGAAGAAGAAGAAGAATGATGATGGAGAAGAAGAATGAAGAAAAAGAGCAGCAACAATGGAAGAATAAGCAAGAGAGAAAAAGGGAAAAAGTGAGCCGTTGGTATCCTTTTTTCCTCAATTTCTTATTATTTAGGGCTTTATATAAGATGGACTAAAGTGTAAAATAAAAAAATTTAGGGATGAAAAATTCAATCCCTTAATTCTTAATTTAAAAATTGTCACCTCTACTCAATACTTAAGACTTGAGTCACCAATCCCTAATTTTGAAACTTTTCTATAACCCTTAATTCATTGTCCCTAGCAACATTAGATGATTCAAAGAAAAAACAATAACAATAAAAATATATCTAGTGTAATCCCGATCCAACGAAAAGAAGAATCAAATTGGGTTGATATAGTCCAAATTAACTAATGAGAAAATTCTCATGTTTGGTAGACTTAAATGTTGTGGAAAATGCTTTTCAACTTATTTTTCTCAAAAATTTAAAGAAAATGACCTCCTTTCGAAAATTAAGGAAAATATTTTCCAAAATTCTACCTCATTCTTCAATATTTTTTTCTTACCCTTCCCCATACCCCGAACCCGACCATCTCCTCCAAAAATGATAATAATTAAAAATTTCTTATTTTTAAAATTTCAAATATATATTTTTACCCCTACCCCCAAATAAACAAAAAAAGATAAAAACTTAAAAATTAAGTTTTGAAAAATATTTCAAGTCTTAATATTTTTTTACCTCACCCAACCTCTATCACACCTTCCCAAAATATTTCAAATTTTTAAAATTTCATTTTTTTCTCCACTCCATATTTCAATATTAAATTGTTGGGATTGAAATATCAAAATATCATGCTGAAGCTAATGCGATAACATACGTAATATTTTCATATAGTTTGTGGAAAGCTTTTGACTATATTGCTTCACTTTGATAATTGATTTGTGAAATATCGTGCTGGATTAAAATGGAATCTTGGTTCATAGCATGAACTGATTTAAAACAGAGAGAATGTGTTGTATAATTAGGGAGTTCAATTTGATGTGACGTGACAAATTTAGTACGTAAAAGCAAAAAAAAAAAAAGGCTTATAAAATCAAACGTATAGGTCTTTCGGCGTTCGTATTAATATTCTCTACCTAACTATGAATGAGCTGCAATTAATCGTTTTTAAACTGACAATATGTACACTAAGAGAAATTGCTAAAAGTTATCAAGAAAAAACAACGAACCAAACTCGATAGTAACCAAAAATGCTCCTTCTGCTCCGTATTGCCTAGATGAGAATTGGCTAGATTTCTGAAGTCGGCTCCTGAGCTACTCCGTATTGCCTAGATGAGAATTGGCTAGATTTCTGAAGTCTGCTCCTGAGCTGCTCCGTATTGCCTACATGAGAATTGGCTAGATTTCTGAAGTCTGCTCCTGAGCTGTTCCGTATTGCCTACATGAGAATTCGTAAAAAATATAGAGTTGATCACTCAAATCTAAGGATACTTACGGAATGAAAAAAATTCAAAAACTTATACTATTAAAGCAAGGAAACTCAAAGCTAAATAAGTAGACACATCAAATTGAGCTTACACTTGTGCCAAGGGGGAACTTTTGTATTTAAAGATACGAAAGGAAGACAATTGACCATCTGGTTCAGTATGATACCACTTGTTGTGACGAAAAAAGATGAAAACGAAAATCTAAAATAAAAAACACCAAGTTTAACGTGGAAAAATCCTTCAAAACGAAGGTAACCACCACGGGATCGACAAGATCCGAATTGCTTCACTATAACAATAAGAGAGTTACAATTATTCTTCTAATGGCTACACAGCAAGTGCCAAAAGAGAACAAACAATAGCTACACCAACAAAAGATAAATAGAAAGAAACATCACCCAAACCCAGCTGCTGTTCGGGACCTAAAACAGGATCTTGCTGACTTCCAAATCCGATCTCCACCGTTCAAATCAACCACCAAGATGTCAGGAACACTCAGTACAAATTTCAGCCCGATCCAACGGTTAGTTAATCGGGAAACTCGAT
>JAJOOE010011059.1:0-35680 GCA_036250405.1 Solanum raphanifolium
CCACGACCGGTTTCACGGTCCGTCGTACCTTTGATGGCCAATCATAAGGGACATGGTCATCCGGTCAGACCTTTAAGTCAGGGGTTGTTTGGTCTTTTCCCCTATGCATTGGACACCTAAATTACGTTGTTTCACTCCTAAACTACGTGGTTTTGGTCAGTTTTAGCCTAGTAAACAAATTTGAACCCAACCTAATCAATTATTCACCAAAAATTCATTAATCTTAGAGCAAAATAAAGGAGAAAAATCGAGCATCCCTAGTTCAAGAATGCAATGAGTTTTCATCAGTTTCCAGCCCCAAAATCGAAAGATTTCTCTATGGAATTTGTCACCAGGTATGTGGGATTTCATTAGTGGGTTCCTTTCACCCATTGGGTCGCTATAATTCAGTCAGATTCTTGATTCCCTTAATATTATCTAGACCTAGGGTTCCTTGAATGTTAAGAAATTGTAGCCTTTTAGCTGTTAGAATGATCCAAATCAGATAATCATGTTATTGCTTAGTTTTTGTATGATATTCAGAACCCTAGCTATGTTGTTCTTTTAGTTCATGAATTACACATGCTAGGTCAGTTATTTCAGATATACATGCCTCAGATTTGAATGTTTCATTATCAGTACATTAATGTTGCATTTTCAGTTAGCATGTCAGTAAGTTGAGCTATTCAGCATTACAGAAATTCAGTCATAAATTGTTAATTACATAATCTATTGGGAGTACCTTAATACCGAGTGGACTAGAGTCAGTCAGCCTCAAGTCCCATAACTACGTGCCCCGTAGGTTGTAAGTCCCCTTTGTGGGCATCATTTTAGTGACTACGCCAGTCATGCCTCTATACCTTTGGCTGGGTATATTGGGTCATCTCGATGGGGCGTATTCATCGGACTCTATATTTAGCTGATGTGGTTTTATGTAAGTTATTATTAGCTCCCTTACAGTCAGATTCCATTTCATTGACCACATTATCACTCACAGTGCAGTATTCAGTCTCAGCATGTTATAAACGTGGTCATTGCATTCGGTCATTTCATGTTCAGTATTCTCAGTTTAGTATCATATGTATCTCTTACCATTGCTCAGTTATATGCTTTTGTTCAGTTATGGTTATTGTTCAGATTTACTCTATCCTGGATGCTCAGTACCTTTCAAGTACTAACACATACTCTACGCTACATCTTCTCGTGATGTAGGTTTAGGTTCTCAGCTTTAGGATCACACATAGATCGGTTCCTGATCTTCAATGCAACAGTATCAGTGGTGAGTCCTCATGCTCCGATGACGATATACATGTTTCCTTTGTTTTTGTTTTTAGTTTCAATTTTTACTAGATTTAGCTGGGGGCATGTCCCAGAACTTCTAGTCAGTTAGAAGCTATTTTCAAACATAGTTTGAATCAGCTTTAGTATTTGAGTTTGACTTTTCAGTTGTTGTTGAACTCTCAGTATTAATATACTCTGATTTAGTATAGGTATTCCCCATCATTTCAGATTATTTATTGACTAGCTTCCACACAGTATTTATTGATTCAGTTTATTATTAAGTATGCTTATGATATGCTAGCAGGGTTAGCTTGGGTTCACTCGTGATCCTAGGTCCCGTGTCCATGTCCTGGGGTAGCTTTGGGTAGTGATAGTACTGGTCGATTGTAGGTGGGAGAAGAGACCATCAAAATCTGGACTTTAACGACAGAACCCTACCTACGGTCCGTGGTTTAACCTACGGTCCTTGGGTAGTTCCGTTGGCACTGGCACCAGTTTTCCTGAAAACTAAGATTTTCTTCATTTTGAGATCTGAGGTGTTACACTCTTAGTTCATGAATTATATTTGCTAGGTCAGTTAAATAGAAAATCATGCTCCCGATCTTGAATGTCACATTCATAGTATATAAATGTTGCATTCTCAGTTAGCATGTCTGTATTTTGAGCTATTCAGTATTTAGTGCATTTTAGCTTCATATGTATTCAGTTGGGAATAGACTTAGCACCGAGTTGAACTAAGGTTCAATGTACCCTTATAGTCCCAGAACTACGTGCCCATGTAGGATTATAAGTCCCCTCTATTGGACATCAGTATTAGTGATCACGCCAGTCATGCCTTTATACCCCTAGCAAGGTATATTGGGTCCTGTCGATGGGACATATATATCGGACTCCACGTTTAGCTCACGTGGTTTATGTTGATTAATAGTAGCTCCCACAGTCAGACTCTTAGTGTGTTGACTAGGTTTTTAGCAATTACTTCAGTATACATTTCAGCATGTTATCTTCATGATTAGTACTTGGTCATTGCATTTAGTTTAGTTTTCAGTTATATTTCAGTATCTATATCCTTGTTCAGATTATATCATTGCTCAGTTACGCATTGTTCAGCTTATATATTTTGTTCAGCTTAGTATAACTATATCCTTCATGCTTAGTACATTCCAAGTACTGACGCATACTCTGCGCTACATCCTTTCAAAATGTAGGTTTAGGTACTCAGCATCCAGATCACACTTAGATCAATTCTCTGTCCAACTTCAGTGGATTCATTGGTTAGGCCTCATTCTTCGAGGACAATAGACGTGATTTCATTTTAGTCAATATATTTAGTTTCAGTTTTGTTAGAATTAGTTGGGGGCATATCCTAGCAACTCAACTCAGTTAGAGGCTTTTCAGACATAGTAGTAGATTCAGCTTGAATTGTTAAGTGGTTGTTTCAATTATCACTAAACTCTTAGTATATTTTATATATATTCACACTAGTTGGGTTTTTCCCCATGTTAAGATATCCATTGTTTTAATTTCCACAAAGTACATGTTTTTCTTAGTTATTTTAGTATGTTCATAATATGTGAGATTCAAGGTTAGCTTGGGGTCACTCGTGATCCTAGGTCGTGTGTTACGTCGAAGGGGTAGCCTCGAGGCATGAAAACTTGGTATCAAAGCATTAGGTTCAAGAGTCCTAGGGTGTCTGAAAGCAGCAATAAGTAGAGTCTCTTTCATGGGAGTGAAGTGATAAGTCCACAATTGGGACTCATTTAGGGCTTTATTTGGATAGGTTTAGTGTCCTCAAATGCTTATTTTGTACCAATAACTGATGTAAAATCCATGTTTTCTAGGTATTTGGATTGAGGAACAAAGCATGGACACTAATGGGCAAAAAGGAACAAGGCAGCTGAAAGAACGAAGAAAAGAAGGCATGTTGATCGCCTAATCCATTGGGTGAGTCACCGAGTGGCCAATACCTCGCCTAAAGTTCCAGTGTACCAAGCCCTGAAGGAGAAAATCAAGTTGGCGAGAGAAATGAGTAGTCGGCATGTCACCGAATGGTTTCGCGATGCAGTGTTGGATCGCCCAAAGTTACAGAACTTAAGGATGCTGAAGGCCAAAGCAAAAAGGCGATGGAACTGACCAAAGGGCGGATCGCCGAGTTGATCGGCGAGCCCAATTTACTGCGCCGATTGGTCCATCACAACATATCTTTGGCGACTATGAATACATTTTTGAATTCTTAGTTTAGTATTAGTGTTCGTAATATAGAATTTTTTTAGTTAGAACTCTGAGTTTGGAGACTACTTTTCCTTAACTTTGAAGAATTGAAGTTTTCCATTTTTGAGAAATTGGAAGTGGGTCTTTCAGATTCTTCAATTTGGACCTTCGTAAAGATGAATTTAATCTTACCCAGTTGATGAAAACATAATTTGGTAACTATTTCTATCTTTTGATGATGTCTAGCTAAAACCCCAATTCTTGGGGTATGATTATGTGATTATGGGTAGATTTAGCTTATGAGTATTGCTAATTGATAGTTTAAATGTTGTTTAGAAGTGATTTCAATCAGTAATTGTGGTTTAATTTAAAGGGTTATAGTTGCAAATGCAATTCTACCTTCGGGTTTTTGGCTTGCTCGAAAGAGAGGTTTTAAAACCAAGATTACTGAATTGATTGTCTGTGGGTATTGGGTTATCATGGGTTCAACTTGAGAGAGTGAATCCTAAACCCTTTTCCACACATTCAGCTCGAGAGAGTGAATGGACTAAAGTGTAGGATGTTCATAATTGATGTTTGTTGGTGTTCGAGAGACACCAACTTGATTCGGGGTAAGTTGTTCGAGAGAAAGTTTATCCCCACTAAAGTCTAGCTTATTCGCTGATTTACAGCTATTTACTATTAGTTGCAATCACCCATTTGTGTACCTTAGCCTATAATCCAATCACATCCCAAGAACCCATCTCATTACTTGTTAATTCGTGTTATTTGTTGTTGTTGTAGTTGATAATTACAATTAAAAAAACCATGTTATTTGATACTTGTGTCACCCCTTAACTTGAATTATGTTTTCATTCGTAAATACCTATTCATATGATTGAGTTGAACATATTTGTACTTTGCTCTTGATTCTCAAACATGTACCACTCCCTATGGAATTAGACCCCAACTCATTTAGTTGGGTTATATTACTAACAAACGATCGTTGATGCTTAGTATTGGATGAAGTGTCTTTGAAATGTTATTAACCAAAATGGCGCCGCTGCCAGGGAGTGGTGTTGGTTGAGAATCTTTAGCTAAGTTGAATTTTGTTCGTGATTAGTTATAGTTTAATCTACTTACTTTCAGTTTTGGTTTTCGTGTTGCCTATTTAGAGCAGAATAAAGGAGCATGTCTTGTAACAATGGTGACCAAATGGACCTCTCTCCTTTGAGAATGATGATTCTTAGGGATAACATCCTAAGTTTTAGGCAGATAGAGGATGAGTCAATCCATGAGTTGTGGCTGAGATATAAGTCACTATTGTTGTAGTGTCCAGCTCATGGAATCTCAGATAACATGCTATTGGACTACTTCTATAGAGGTCTTGGTCCGGAAAACAGAGGAGTAGCTGACCAAATGTCTCTGGGGATCTCTCACGACTACCCTATGCAATAGCAGCCCAACTCCTTGATCACATGGACAAGACCAACAAGGAGACTAAGAAGGACCAGATCTTGGACACACTGTTAACTCTGCTGGATCTAGTGGCCAAAAGATCTCAGAATTGGAAGCATCGGACAAAAAGAAAGACCGGTACATTCCTCCTCACGAGCGTATAAAGCCTAAGGTGTACGAGGGTGGACAAATAGAAGAGATACTCTCTCTCATTCTTCACAAAGTCGAAGATCACGACAAAGTGTTGAATGAGATAAAAGAAAATGTCTCACTGTTGAATGAGATGATTGCTTCCCATTCCATATTTGTTCAGCTTCTTGAGACCCAAATGGGTCATGTGTTGTCTTGTATCTACCCCACAAATCATGATTTAGTGGGGAAGTCGTGCCACGACATTAACTAAGGCACTTCTTGGGAAGCAACCCAAGTGTTTATCGCTTTATTTTAGTTTTAGAAATAATCGTGTGTTGATTTTGTAGGTTAAAGTGTTGAATGTGTTTGAAAAGTGCAGGTTGGCGAGCTGAAAGTCCAGTCGGTGAGCCCGACTTGGACCGCCATTGGACTCAAGACATTTTTTAAATTGGAGGTTGTAAAATTTGGCGAGCCCAAGAGCTGATTGGCGAATCACCAACCAGGTCGGCGATCACGACCTTGTCCGACATTCGGACCCCACAATAACTGGAGGTCCTGTAAAACTCAACGAGGTAAGTGCCCACTCGGCGAGAACTGGACGGTTTTTAAAGGCCAAAGTCTTAAACTTTCAAACACTTTCACTTTCCCTCTCTTTTGAACTTCCCAAACTCACACCCACACAATATTTTTCCATATTTCTTGCATTTTTATCGCATTTTAGTCACCGTATTTTTGTTCGGATTTGGATTACTTTTCCACCTAGCATTTCAAAATTTTTATTCGACATCTAAGGTTGGTTTTCTGAACCTCAAATCTTTATTTAGAAATTTTTACTCATTTACAATTGATTTTGTCTTAGTGATGTGTGTTGGGCCTCTTTGATCGTAATTGCACTTGTGTGTGCCTGTTTTAATTTGAATACCTTGCCTGTAATGTCTATATTATTGAATTCCCAAATTTTTCATGCCTTAAAATTGATTAAACTTGTGGGGTTGTGCTTGCATGTTGTTGAGTCTAGTCGGGTGAAGTCTAAGTAACCCGCATTTGTACCAAATGATCTAATTTCCCCAATGATGGAGTGGTTGACGTCATTCTTAAGGGAAAAATCGTCAAATGGCCAAATTTGGTCAAACCGAGAGAAGTCTGAGTATCTCAGGGGCATGGGTGTAATGGGTCTTAGCTTAATTGTAATAGTGCATGCTTTGATTTTGTTTTCGGGGGCTACGGAATTGAATTTGGGAAGTAGGGTTGAAAGTTGGCACGTTGGGTCGTTTGGCGAGCTGGGTCGAGATCGCCGAACCACTCGGCGGTTTGCCAAAATTCCCCTTATCGCTTTTAATTTCATGCTTTATCTTGAAAAAGGTTCTGTAACTTTTGGCAAGAAGCCTGAGTTCGCCAAATGCACTCGGCGACTCGCCGAAGGTCTTCCTTGATCGCCCTTTGTCTGCGCCCCTAATCCTTAAATGCACTGTAACTTTCGGCGGGCTAAGCCATTCTCGCCGAATGCTTCCGGCAATTGGCCCAAAGGCCCTTCCCATCGCTGGCATGCCATTTGTCTGAGAAATTGTTTAGCCAATCCTTTCGGCGAGCCCGATCTGGCTTGCCAAAGTGATTCGGCGACTCGCCAACTGGTTCGGCGAGTCTGTCTGCAGCTACTTTTTTGTGTTTTTGCTTGAATTGTCTCTAACTCTTTTTGATGTTTTTATAGACATGGCTAGACCAAAGGTTGCTGGTAGGGACATGCCGCCCCGCAATAATGCCAAAGGGATAAAAATCAATGAGGATGCAGCTGCATCCAGGGCCAAAGCCACAAAACTTTCCACAACTGGTGGGAAAGGAAAGGGCAAAGGGAAGGCATCTGCGTCACTGGAGGCTAGCTCTGACAGTGATGGTATCTACGCCACTCACCTCACTACTTCTAAGAGTGAAGGTGAGAACCAGGAGCATCAGGCTCCAACTTCAGAGCCTGAAGAGGATGAGTCACTAGCAGCACTGAGGGCAAAGCTATGTTCCAAGAAGCTGAATGATCCATCTAGGATCAGGACTCCTCGGGCTACCACTATTATTCCTCCTGCTCCAGCACACGTCGTGGTCCTAGCACCACCAAAACATGGTCCTCCTCCTTGGTCTATGAACAAACTGAAGACTGAGCAGATGAGGACAATTATAGAGGAGAAACAGTTGTCGACCAATGGTGTCATTGACAGGTATCCAAAAACTATAAGTTGCCCAAAGTCACACAACTTCCAAATCTTCACCAAGCCTCGTGGCCCTTACATTCCTAATTGGGTCCGGGAGTTCTACACCGCCTATGGAGCCTTGGTACCACAGAGAAAGAAGCAGGCAGCTACATTCAAGCCGGTTGACTACGTACTTATCCGGGGAAAGAAGGTCAAGTGTGATAATGAGGCTATTAATGTTGTCTTGGAATGTCCTGATGATATTGATAATGAATGTCAGTATCTGATCAGGACAAAGACACTGGAAAATATGAAGAAATGGTTGACCCTGCTAATATCAGATGGTACTCCCAAGTGGCTGGAAATTGGAGCACCGATTGAAAAGAAGGATCTAAACATAGATGTAAGGTTCAGTTTGGCTTCATCAACAGAACTATCATGCCATCATAGAATGAGTCTACTCTCCGCCTATCCAAGGCAGCCTAGGTTGCATCACTGATGAGACGAGGATAAATCCAGGGATAACTATGGCATAGAAGATAGTGATGAGGGCCAAGCAGCGCCAGAGACTTCCCTCCCATTTCTAGTGTTGATCACCGAGCTGTGCAAATAGGCTTGGGTTCCTAGAGATGAGAAGAAAGATGTGGAAGTGATTCCCACATCTTCTACTGATATTTGGAGAAAATCGAGGCAGAGTATTAAACTATGAGGCAGAGAAGAAGAAGGTAGCCCGGTGGACTCTTCCCCGGTTGTATATACAGACGCATTACCTGCAGAGGCATCTTTGCCCACTCCGGCCTCTGGACCTTCATGTACATCCAATGTTGTTCCTTCTGACACCCCTAGTTCCTCTGCTGCTACATTGCCTCCCAGAGTTGCTGCTGTTGTTGTTTCCCGGCCCTCACTCTCTCAGAATGCATTACTCCAGATGGGGAAGCAAGCCCATTCTGCCGATCGTCGTGCTGCCAGACTTGATGCCCTTGCGGCTAAGATAGCGGTGTGTGAGAGTGGCCAAGGGGCCATCGATGAGGTGACAAATCTAAAGACCACCATTCCTACATTGAGGAGAGATATGGATCAACTGAAGTCCACCAATATGTCCATGATTTTCGGGATGGTGGAGATCCCAAATGTGCCAATCGAGCCGAATATGCCTCTGGCTACCACCGGAGTTGATGTTGGCGTTGAGGAGGCAGTTGATCCTGAATCTGAAGCTGAGACGGATGAGGAGATGCTTGGGGTTGCTGAGGAAGCTTCTTACGAAGGCCTTACGGAGATTGAGGAAGCCAAGGTAGATGCATTTGTGCAGGCTTCTTTGGCAGATACACCCTTAGCTGACCCTAGTGGACCTACTATGGTTGATATGACTCCGGGAATTGATGCCCAAGATAAGAGTGTTGCACCGGGCATTGATACCCCGACAGATGGAGCGACTGTTTAGACAGGATCCCTTTTTACCTCCCTCTCTATCTTATTTTTGTTTGACTTTTGGATATTTTATTACTTACATTTGAGGACAAATAGCTTTTTTTGTGGTGGGGTGAGGCCCACCTTTTGTGACTATTGTTTTGTCTATATATTTGGGTTTTTGAGCTATCAATTGTGTTGATACTGTATTTTGTGGGTGATTGAGATTGTTGCTCCTTGCTTGAATTGTAAATGATTTTTGGACCCTTCTGGAAAATTTTGTGCCACTTTTTGTTTGTGTTTGAATGTGGTTGTTCTCTTGCATTTGAGTATCTATCTTGATAAATACCGATGACTTGAATAGTGCTCATAATCAAACAAAAATGAATGTGCGGCTATGATGAGGCCAACTGAAGTTGCATAGACAATATGTGAATTTTTTGCATCTCGTTATGACTAGCCAATTATCAAATTGAGTCTCTTGTGATGAACATTGCACACTAGCGAAAGTGTGGAGTCTTGTTTGACATTGGTGTCAATGCCTTGTGTGATGAGCTTGTCGTGAACCATGTGTGATGACACCTAGAATTTTCCCCGTTGGTCCCGTTCACTGAGTGATGCAAGCTCTTGAGATGATCTTAGGCAACTTTGAAAAGTGTGAAACAATTTGACATTATACCTCTTTTTGTGGCCTACCTTGTGAGTGTGTGAACTTCGCTTGAACACCTTTTGAGCCTTAACCTTTTCTTGGAAGAAACTTGATGAAATTGTGACATTTCTTAATTCATTACCCATAATCCTCATGATTTGTGGTTTGTGTGAATAGCCAACTTAAAAGCCTAAGTTGGGGGTGTGGTGAAAAGAGAAGGTAAATCAAGAAATGCAAAGAAATCCCCTTTGACCCATGGTTTTGAGAAAAATGGAACCCCTCCATACGAAAAAAAGAGAAAAATAAGAAGAGAATGAAAAAGAAAAAGAATGAAAAAGTTGTGAAATAAAGTTGTGAAAATGCAAAAAGAAATGGGGTGTCCAACAGTCCATGGAAAGTGAATAATAGGATGACTTTTGAGCATGGGTGATAAATGATGAAGAAAAGGAAAGTAAGTATTTTTCATACCACATTTTATGAGGATTACAGCCATTAAGCCTAAATGACCATACATTTGCACTCAGCCCTGTTACAAGCCTTAAAAGACCTTTTTGATCTTGAGTGAGCTGAAACAATTGTTGGTTGGAAAATAAGGGCAAACCTATGGGTGAAATTATGCATTGTGTTCATCTTTGTGAGTGTGAGTGTTGCATTTGAGTCTGGAGCTTTCAATTGTTAAACCATTGTGTGTGAATATGGAATCATTCTTTGTGTGAGGGCATTTGAGTACCTTTGTTGAGCTTGAACTTGATTTGAAGCAAGTATTGTGAACTTGAAAATCTTTGATAATGGTGAGTCACAACTTGAATATTTGAGTGCACAATTGATCCTTGCATGAGTAAGTTGAGTCCATTTGTGTCCATTCATGATTAAGTCTTGTGTAGCACCATTTGAGACATCCTTTTTGAACTGCTGAACTTGAGTTTTACTTGAGGACAAGCAAAAGTTTAAGTTGGGGGTGTTGATGAGTCCACGACTTGGACTCATTTAGGGCTTTATTTGGATAAGTTTAGTGTTCTCAAATGCTTATTTTGTGCCAATAACGGGTGTAAAATCCCTGTTTTCTAGGTATTTGGATTAAGGAACAAAGCATGGACACTGACCAAAGGGCGGATGCAGTGTTGGATCACCCAAAGTTACAGAACTTGAGGATGCTGAAGGCCAAAGCAAAAAGGCGATGGAACTGACCAAAGGGCGGATCGCCAAGTTGATCAGCGATCCTGACATACTGTGCCTATTGGTCATTCGTAGCATATCTTTGGTGACTAAAAATACATTTTTGAATTCTTAGTTTAGTATCAGTTTTCATAATATAGAATTTTTGAGTTAGAACTCTGAGTCTGGAGACAAAACTTTTCCTTAGCTTTGAAGAAGTGAAGTTTTCCATTTTTGAGAAATTGGAAGTGGGTCTTTCAGATTCTTCAATTTGGACTTTGTAAAGATGAAATTAATCTTACCTAGTTGATGAAAACACAATTTGATAACGATTTCTATCTTTTTATGATGTCTAGCTAAAACCCCAATTCTTGGGGTGTGATTATGTGATTATGGGTTGATTTAGCTTATAGGTATTACTAATTGATAGTTTAAATATTGTTTAGAAGTGATTTCAATCAGTAATTGTGGTTTAATTTAAAGGGTTGAAGTTGCAAATGCAATTGTTCTTAATTGCTGCTTGTTGGTATTTGAGAGAAACCAACTTGATTCGGGGTAAATTTTTCGAGAGAAAGTTTATCCCCACTAAATTCTAGCTTATTCACTGATTTACATCTACTTACTATTAGTTGCAATCACCCATTTTTCTACCTTAGCCTATAATCCAATCACATCCCAAGAACCCGTCTCATTACTTGTTAATTCGTGTTATTTGTTGTTATTGTAGTTGATAATTACAATTTAAACCCCCATGTTATCTGACACTTGTGTCACCCCTTAACTTGAATTATGTTTTTATTCGTAAATATCTATTCATATGATTGACTTGAACATATTCGTACTTTGCTCTTGATTCTCAAACACGTACCACTCCCTATGGGATTCGACCGCAACTCATTTAGTTGGGTTATATTACTAACTAACGATCGTTGACGCTTATCATTGGATGAAGTGTCTTTGAAACGTTATTAATCATTAAGCGGGCCACTTCTATGAGGGGGAGGCTACGAAGTGTTTTACGAAAAACTTCACTTGCTTTGCTATTCTTATCGTGCGTGAGGTATGATTCAAGTTCTCCTTTCTAATTTGTCACAATGCATTTCAGATCATGCCTCCTCGTAGAGATGACACATGGAATGCTAATTCACGCAATGCTAGCGCAGTTCCTCCAGTCCCGAACCATGAGGTTACGGATGCAGAATTTTGGAATGTGATCCAGCTCTTGGCTCAGAGTGTGGCCAATCAGAACAATCAGCAGGTCCCAGTTCCTGCAAACACTAATGGTGGATAAGCTGCAGCTAGGGTTTGAGACCTTGTTCGGAATAATCCACCTGAGTTTCTAGGTTCGATGGTTTGTGAGGACCCGCAGAACTTTATTGATGAGGTTAACAAGATTATTGGAGTAATACAAGTGACTGGTACGGAGAGTGTTGAGTTAGCATCCTATCAACTTAAGGATGTGGCTCATATCTCGTTCACTTAGTGGAAAGGCAACAGGGGTGTGGATGCAGCTCCTGTGACTTGGGATTGTTTTACTAAAGATTTTCTAGACATGTTCTTCCCAAGGAAGTTGAGAGAAGCTAAGGCACAAGAGTTTATCAACATGAAGCAGGGTTCAATGTTGGTCCAAGAGTACAAGCTGAACTTCACCCAGCTCTCCAGGTATGCTCCACACATAGTTGTTAATCCTAGGGCACAAATGACAAAGTTCTTGTTTGGGGTATACAATTTGGTGAAGACCGAGTGTAGGAATGCTATGTTTCTAGGGGACATGGATATCTCCAGACTCCTGACTCATGCGCAGCAAGCTGAGGAAGATAAGCTTAGGGAAATGGCTAAAGACAAAAAGAAGGCTAAAACAGGGAATTATGAATACTCTCAGCAAAAGTAGGGCGGTGGGAATCACTCACAGTTTCAGCAAAGGTCTACAGCCCCAACACGTTCATCAGCTAGTGCTCCATCCCCCAGGTTTCGACAGGATCAGAAAGCAAGGGCATCATGCTCTAAGAAACAAGAGAGTGCTTCAGGTAACCTTACTTTTCCAACTTGCCCAAAGTGTGGTAAGAACCATCCAGGTGAGTGTCTTGTTGGCAGAAAGGGATGCTTTGGGTATGGCCAGTCTGGCCATAGGTTGAAGTATTTCCCTTCTACCAGGCAGGGGAAAGGAGGTAACAACAATAGGGCTCATTCTAAACCTCCAGCAGCACCAACAGGTCGTCGAATTCAGCAGGGTGCCTCGTCTTGTACAGGTAGCAGTCAGCGCCAGAACAGGTTGTATGCTCTCCAGGCTCGCCAGAACCACGAAGTTTCCTCTAATGTCGTCACTGGTACGTTGCAAGACTTTTATTTAGATGTTCATGCATTGTTAGATCTTGGGGCTACACTGTCTTTTGTAACTCCCTATATAGCAGTAAACTTCAGTGTCATTACAAAAACTCTTTCAGAACCCTCATCAGTCTCTACTCTAGTTGGTGACCCAGTTATAGCTAGATGGGTATACAGAAATTGTCTTGTCACAGTTTCCCAGAAAGTCACCTCAATAGACCTCGTAAAGTTAGAAATGGTAGATTTTGATATCATTCTAAGCAAGGATTAGTCACATTCATGTTATGCCTCAGTCGAATGTAAAACTAGAATCGTTCGATCCAAGTTTCAAAATGAGCTAGTCGAGTGGAAGGCTAGTAGCTCAGTGTCTATAGGTCTATTTACCTCTTACCTTAAGCCCAAAAAAATGATTTCCAAAGGGTATATATATCATCTTGTTTGGGTTATGGATTCAAAGTCTGAAACCCTAACTGTTGAGTCAGTCCCGCTAATAAATGAGTTTCTAGAAGTGTTCCCAAAAGATCTTCCTAGAGTTCCTCCCGAAAGGGAAATCGACTTCGGATAGATCTCATTCTAGATACCTAGCCTATTTCAATTCCTTCTTATAGAATGGCTCCAGTCGAGCTTAAGGAATTGAAAGACTAGTTGAAAGACCTTCTAGATAAAGACTTCATCAGACCCAGTAACTCTCCATGGGGTGCTCTAGTGTTGTTCGTGAAAAAGAAAGATGGTTCTCTCAGAATGTGCATTAACCATCGGCAGTTGAACAAAGTCACAATCAAAAACAAATATCTTATCCCTAGTACTGATGACTTATTCGACCAACTTCTGGGTGCTAGTTGCTTTTCTAAGATAGACCTTAGATCCGACTATCATCTGCTTAGAGTCAAAGATAGTGACATTCCGAAGATAACTTTCAGAACTCGGTATGATCATTATGAATTTGTAGTTATGTCTTTTGAACTAACAAATGCTCCTACAGCTTTCATGGACTTAATGAATGGGATGTTCAAACAATATTTGGACTTGTTTATCATCGTCTTTATTGATGATATCCTCATTTATTCTCGAAGTGAGAAGGAGCATGCGACTCATCTGAAAAATAGAAAGAACTAATTTGGAAAGAGCAATAACTGAAATTTTGTAAGTTAAGTTTAAGTTATGAGTTTTAGGTCAACTTCAAACGACCATAAATTTAAGTACAGGATGAGTTAGGTGGGCTTTAAGATATCAAATGAAATGCCTTGGAATCCTCTATCCAACGCAACCAAGTTTGCTAATTTTTGAGCTCGTATGAGGGAGATATGCTTGTTTGAAGTCGGGCTGTCCATTTAAGGAAAGTTGCTCGGATTTAAGAGGGGTATTTTGGTATTTTCCTTAACCTATCATATTTAATTCATTTTTAGTAATTAATTAGGGGTCTAAACTAATTTTTTTCAGTTTACACAATTACAATTCACGCTAGGGTTTTTAGAAAAGCGTTCAAGAAGAGAAAAAAGGAGAAAGGTCAAGATTTCGTCGAGTTCTTGAGGATTTAGTTGCGGATTTTGCCAAGGGTTTGATCCCTAAGAGGTATGTGAGTTTATATAGCATCAGGTTCATTCACCCATGCACCATTCAGGTTAATTTCAGTGTATATTCGTCCTAAAGAGTTGAAGGTTTGATGTTCTTGATTGTGTTCAGCAAAAGAAGTGCATAGACTTGCACGATTAGGAGTTCAACTTATGGATTCGAACGAAGGAGGAGTAGTGGTGATGAATGGGGCTGAATCGTCACCAGTGTCTACAGTGAAAGAGAAACAAGACCAAGATCCTATTTTTCTTGAATTGAAAGCAAATGTTCATAAGCAAAAAAGTAATGGCTTTTGAACAAAAGGCAGATGGTGTATTGAAGTATCAAGGTAGGTTGTGTGTACCAAGGGTGGATGAAGTCTAAGAGATGATCATGGAGGAAGCGCATAGCTCCAGATATTCTATCCATCTAGGTTCCACAAAGTTGTATCGTGACTTGAGAGAAGTCTATTAGTGGAGTAGCATGAAGAAGGGTATTACAGAGTTCATTGCTAAGTGCCTGAATTGCCAACAAGTTAAGGTAGAGCACTCAAGGCTCAGTGGTATGGCTCAGAATATAAAGATTTCAGAATGGAAGTGGGAGATGATCAATATGGATTTCATTACTGGCTTGCTGCGGTCTCGCAGGCAACATGATTCTATTTGGGTGATTGTAGATCGAATGACAAAATTAGTCCACTTTTTGTCGGTAAAGACTACTTATTTAGCAGAGGATTATGCCAAGTTATATCTTCAAGAGGTATTTAGACTTCATGGAGTCTAGTGTCGATTATTTCACATAGAGGTGCATAATTTACTGCACAATTCTGGAAGTCTCTCAAGAAAGGTTTGGGTTCGAAGGTGAACTTGAGTACAACTTTTCATCCTCAGACAGATGGTCAAGCAGAGCGCACAATTCAGACTTTAGAAGATCTGTTGAGGGCTTGTGTGATGGATTTCAAAGGTAATTAGGATGATCACTTACCTTTCATAGAGTTTACTTATAACAACAGTTATCAATATAGCCTCCAGATGGCTCCGTATGAGGCTCTTTATGGGAGAAGATGTATATATCCTATTAAATGGTTTGAGGTTGGTGAAGCTGGGTTGATAGGACCAGCCTTAGTTCATCAAGCTATGGAGAAGGTGAAAGTTATTCAAGAGAGGTTGAAAACAACGCAGAGTCGTCATAAACCCTATACTGATGTTAGGAGAAGAGACTTAGATTTTGAAGTAGATGATTGGGTATACTTAAAGGTTTCACCCATGAAGGGTGTTATGAGATTTGGTAAGCAGGGGAAGCTTACTCCCCGGTATATTGGTCCTTACAGAATATCCAAAGGTATTGGTAATGTAGCTTATGAGTTGGACCTACCGCAATAGTTAGCAGCAGTTCATCTAGTGTTTCACATTTTTATGTTGAAGAAGTGTATGGGTGATCCTTCACTTATCATATCTATTGAAGCTATTGGTATTAAGGATAGCTTATCTTACGAGGAGATTCTTGTTCAGATTCAAGATCGCCAGGTTTGCAAGTTAAGGACGAAGGAAGTAGTATCAGTCAAGGTTCTGTGGAGGAATCAGTTTGTTGAGGAAGCTACTAAGGAAGCTGAGGAGGACATGAATGTCACGACCTGAGCATACACCCTAGACGTGGCCGACACTCGAGAACCATTGCTGGTCCCCAAGCGAACCCTCATATTGGCTGACTACAAACGAAAGACTAACTCAAGCATACAAAGCTTACAAAACTAAATAAAATTCATCAACTCAAATACAAAGCCTTAACTCAAAATATTAACTCTGAATAAAAATAATATATTCAACTCGCCATATAATAGGAAACTTAAGTCTTTAAAACATTTAACAAAATAAATGAACAGACTTTTGAAACTCTATTGTCTATCTATGAAGCCTCTAACTGACAAAGATGGAGGTCAGGACAATACCCACGACATCCTAACAACAGATATAACTAAAAGTACAAGTGGAACCCTTCGGAAGCAAGGAGGCTTACCATAGCTAACTCAAACTCCATGTGGTATCAACGAAGCTCATGTTGATGACCCTGAATACCTGTATCTGCATCATGAAACGATGCAGTCCAAATGGCATACGTGGAATGTACGAGCATGTAAGGGGAATTCTAAAGTATAAACATAGGCTTGAACTTGATAAAAAGGAAACATATTTACCTTTTCTGAACTCACTCAACTCAACTCAATAATTAGATACTCAACTCAAAGATATGATGCTCAACTCAAAAATACTCAACTCAAGATACTCAACTCATGATACTCAAGGATAAAGCAACAACAAAAGATGCAATATATATGGAAAGCTTTTAAGACAATAGAAAGTAACTCAATGTATTTAAGAATACAATATACTCAGTTTGTATGCAAGGATACAAAATAAACTTTTTTTGTATATGAAAATACAAAAAAAACTCTGTGTATATAAGAATACAAAATAATCTATGTGGGAGTTTCTCTAACCGATAATCATCACTATGAGCTACGTGATGATACATCGTTTTGCCTCACACTGCCAGGGCCGTCCTATACCTTGACGGGGGTATAGAATCTAACTACGAAGTGGATCCACTAGTCTATGCTAAAAAGCACTAAGGAATCATCTAAAAAGTATGACCCTTTTCTACCCATGCTGGCTACACGATTTATGGGGGCAGTGAGTTGTCTGAACTCTCCCCCATATCGGTTCTCAATACTAATCCCAAAATATAACTAGCTCATATGTTTAAAAACATAACTTTTTCTGTGGTTTGAGATAATTGCTCAAAAACTAGCCCAAAGGCTCTCTAGGAAATAGGTGTTCCCTTTCTTGATTAAATGTGACAACATTTACTCTTTGGGAATACATAGTCCCCATATACTCTTTTGGAGAAGTGAATTGCACTCTTTAATCTTTACTCAACTCAAAACTCAAGTCTTAAAACAAGTTTAAAGCATTAGTAAAAGACTTCTTAAAATTGGGTTCATGCCGAATTATGGGCGTGAACGACTCAATTCAAGGGTTTCAATAACCATGGATAGAACTCAATACTTAGAACTCAAGAACTTCAATGATACTATTCATTTCAAGAATTCTCAACTCAGATGGCTCATGCGGAATTATGAGTATGAACTACTCAACTCAAGGACTCAAAGAAACTTCTCATCTCAAGACTGCTAGACTTCTAGGTGAACAACTCGACTCAAGGGCTTCATGGGTAACATGTAGTAGTCCCATGATTAGTAATATAATCTCAAAAGGGTTAGGAACTCAATACTCAGGACTTAGAACTTAAAGATACTACTTCTCTCAAAGGTACTCAACTGATGGAGTTCATGTAGAAGTTATGGGCATGAACGACTCGACTCAAGGGTCAAAATATCAATAAGGAACTCATGTATACGACTCTTCTCATTCTCATACTTACTTCCTCAAAACTTAGCTCGAATCAATAGTTGATCTCGAAAGATTCACGATTGAACTCAAAGGCTTCTTGAACTCTACTCTTAACTCTCTCTTGAATGTGAATTATGAATTCAAGAGTTATGGTTCATGATATGAAGGATCTCATGATGAAAAATTAGACTCATTACAACATTGTTCTCATCCTCATACTCACTTGCTCGAGTGTTGACACAAGTTACTAGAAGTTGTAGAAGACTCCTCAAGGACTCAAAGGGACTTTCTTAGAATGTTCGAAAGAATTCTCAAAACATAACTCTTAACTCTAACTTGAATTTGAATTATGAATTCAAGGTTATGATCATGTTATGAATTATTTCTAGGTGTTTAGAAGTAGCTTAGAATTGTTAGAATCGAAAGGGAGTGAAGGTACCCTTTAAAAGAACTCAACTGGAGCAACCGACTGCAAACTGGATGGGGCAGGTAACCCTAGAGCACTAAGTGGTGCAGGGTGCCAGCCCCTTAACTACAGAACATAATTTGGGGCGCACTGGCTGGCGCAACGCGCCAGGCCCCAACCCAGAAAACCTGACGAATTTTTTTGCTCGTCACCCTAACTCGCCTAGAATCTAACGATTTCTTCCCCAATCACTTGGATTTGATTACTTAACATAAGTACACTCTAATCTACTCAATACAGCCCTCAAAACACTCAGTTTCATCTCAAGAAATCATCAAAACCCCAACACAACAAGATTTAGGATGAACTTCAAGAACACTTCTCAAGAATTCATCAAGTACTCTAATCTTTCAACTTCAAGAATGAAATTTGGCTGAAAATAACATGATTGGCATGTGGGTGAACAAACCCAACACTATGAAAGCTTACATACCTCTTAGGGATTAAACCCATGGCGAAAATCCGCAACAAATTGCAAGACTCTTGACGAACGCTTTGATCCCCTCCTCTTTTCTCCTTTATTCTCTTATTTTCTCTTCTTGAACTCTCAACTAAAACCCTAGGCATATATTAGGATTATAAAACTAAACCTAATAGTATTAGACCCTTAAAACCTTATTAAAAATGAATTAAACCTGATTGGGTAAGGAAAAGACTAAAATACCCTTTACTATTTTCAGGTAACTTTCCTTATTTTAACAGCCTGACTTAAAAAGGGCATATCTCACTCATCCGACCTCAAAACTTAGCAAACTCGGTGGCGTTGGAAATATAATTCAAAGACCTTTCATTGGATACCTACTAGGCCACCTAACCCATCTTGTACAGAGAGTTATGGCTGTTTGGAGTTGACTCAAAACTTAAAGGAACATAGGAATGACTTGAATAAACTCTCTTTAGTTCTTCTTGGAACTCAAGGTGCTACATATAGTGACCTTCATACTTGAGAAATTTTACTTCCCTCGGTAAAATCCTACTCACAATGAACGATGGTTCGAGTCTCGATTCGAAAAAATTTCTGGGGTTTTACAATGACGAAGAGATACCCACAACTCTTTGAGTCCGGAAAAATTCCAAAGTAAGGTACTAATCCTTTTCTTGGCATTTATTTTAAGTTGACATGTTGTGTTATATATTGCTTGTTGGGTGTTTGAGCGGAATGTTAGATGTTACACCCTTAGTCTACTTAGAGTGATCTCATTCAAAGATGAATGTTCCCAAGGGAGAGATATTGTAACATCCCAACTTAGAAAGAATTAGAAATAGAAAGAACTAATTTGGAAAGAGCAAAAATAGAAATTTTTCAAGTTAAGCTTAAGTTATGAGTTTTGGGTCAACTTAAAAGGACCATAACTTTTAGTACAAGATGAGTTAGGTGGGCAATAAGATATCAAATGAAAGGTCTAGGTATCCTCTTTCTACCTCCACCTAGTTTGCTAATTTTCGAGCTCGTATGAGGGAAATATACCCATTTGAAGTCGGGCTATCCATTATAGGAAAGTTGCCCAGATTTAAAAGGGGTATTCTGATCTTTTACTTACCCTATCAGATTTAAATTCATTTTTAGTAATCAATTAGGGGTCTAAGCTGATTTGGTTCAGTTTACGCAATAAAAATTCACGCTAGGGTTTTTAGAAAAGAGTTCAAGAAGAGAAAAGAGGAGAAAGGTTAAGATTTCGTCGAGTTCTTGGGGATTTGGTTGGGAATTTTGCCAAGGGTTTGATCCCTAAGAGGTATGTGATTTCACATAGCGTTGGGTTTGTTCACCCACGCACCATTCTTGTTAATTTCAGCGTAAATTCATCCTAAAGATTTGAAGGTTTGATGTTCTTGATTGTGCTCTTGAATTTGCTTTTGTAACACCCCGGAAACTAGTGAGTTGAACTAGAGAATTTTAGAGCTTTTCGTAAGGTTTTCGGAGTGTTGTATGAGAGTTAAAACTAGTAAAAATGATTCCCGTACTTAGAATAGGGGTTTAAGGGTTAGGGCGTCAAGGTACGACCACCCAAGGGGTCCTTGGGGAGGACCCTCAAAACAGTCCAAAGCTGCAAATATCTGGCAGCACCAGCTTTTGGTCACCTACGGCCAGTAGGTGGACCCACACCCCGTAGGTGGGGGTCATAGGTCAATTCCTGAGTTGGCCTGCCTTTTATGGTTGCAGTACCCATCTACGAAGTAGCAGCACGAGCCGTGAACCCACCCACGGTCCGTGGGTGGGTGATCCGTAGGTCCTAGCAGTTTTAACATTTTTAGTTTTAGTTAGGGGTTTAGGGAATTAATTATGTAATTATTTAGGGCTTAGGGAGGTCGGTTAATTAGTTAAATAACCACCTATAAATACCTAATAAAACCCTAAAACTAAGTCATTAACTCATTCATCTAAGACCCCAAATTCTCTCCAAAAATCCTCTCTCTAGAAGTGAAGAAGAAGAAGAAGAGAAGAGAAGAGAGAATATTCCTCCATTGATGAGAGCTTGATTAGGGCTATGAATTGAGGTATGTTTAGCTTATTCATCTATGGGTTCTTCACCCATAGAGCCCCCCTAGGTTTTCCCCCAATTGTGAAGTCAAAACCCCAATCTAGCTAGGGTTTCCTTATTACATTGTGGGTAGGGCTTAGGTATGATTCCAATCTAGTGGATAATACCTAATTATGATTGTATTAGCATCTAAATGTGATATTATGATGAATTAATGTGATTTCTATGGTAAACCCTAATCTAAATTGATGAATGTGATATTTGTGGGTTTATGCCATTAGAGGTGAAATTGAAGGTTCATACGTGATCTTCCTAAATCAATGACATGTGTAGTAATTGTTCAAAGTTAGGAACAAATAATCATGAATTGAACTAGACTTAATTGAATATGATTGATCTCTACTTGTAGAGATGAAATTGAACCTTTATGATCAATTATGACTAGAATCACCTAGTAATGATGAATATGATTAGAATACCTTAAATCTAGGTATAAAGATGCTAATAAGAAGTAAAGCTTTGATAAAAAGGCTTGTAGCCATGAATGTTGATCATTAGGGTTTTGAGAGTAAAGCCAATGTGATGATCTAGATACGATAAGGCTTTGTGAGTAAAGTCTAAAAGAGGATAGAAGCTTAAATGGATAGAGTTATGGTGGAAGATCTTTGCCTAACTAATCTACCTAATAAATGCTTGAATATGTGAAGTGATAGATTCACTTGAGTCATGAGGATACCAATGTCTAATATGGAATTCTAGATATGGTTTTAGTCATGAATATGATATGACATGAAAGGTTCTCTCACATAGAATGATTATAGGTTGAAAGGTTTGCTCACCTAAAATGAATCTAAGTCCTAGGACTATGAAATGTGATGAGGCTTGTGGTGATTCCCCTAAATGACCTTTGCATGATAGAAATGTGTGGTGAGTTCCCTTACTCCTAATTATTTAAAGATGAGGTGATTACCCATGTCATTATGTGGGAGTGTGAGGTGATTACCCTTTGTATATGTGTGACTCCCAAGGCAAGAGGTGATTACCCATTAGCCTTTATGTTGATCATGGAGGCGATTACCTATGATCATTATGTGTTGATATAGAGGAGAATACCTACATTACACATTAATATTGATATGGAGGCGAATACCTATATCACCTTAATAATGATATGGAGGCGAATACCTATATCACCTTAAAATGGACATGGAGGCGAAAACTTATGATTCATTAACTTGTATGACTTGTTGAGACTCCCCTTGTCTTTATGATTTGTTAGTATGTGTGACAAGAGGTGATTACCCTTGTTTGTAGGTTTCCATGATATATGTGGCTTGAGGTGATTCCCCTTGTCTTTCATGATGAACTAAACATTTATGCCTTGAGGTGACTCCCCCTTGCATTTGTGAACATGAGCATAACTAGTTTGGTTTGTAGGTCTAGATACCTCTCCACTTCATGCATGACTAAGAGGTTATAGCCCTTGTCTTTATAATATTAAGAGATAATGAACCTAAAGTGTCTAGCTTAGCATGAATAGGATTATGGGGTCTTGTTCATACATGGCACAAGCTTGCCTTAAGGTGAGTCATAAGATGTTTCTCTTATATGATGTATGCTTAGATAGGATTGTGCTATAGTTGACTTCCTTGACATGATATGATTGACTAAAGGTGATAGTTCCCTTGTCTATATGAGTAAGCTAGTAATGAGACCAAAGTAGGGTAAATATGACTATGATGACTTCAAGGTTATTCTTAGTGTGAAGGGTAGTATGGGATGTCTTTCATACATTGCACAAGTGTGCTTTGAGGTTACTTAGGTGTATGGTTCCCTTATGGTAGGAAGGCTTAGGAGTTGACCATGTATGTAGGCTATGATTAAGATGATCAAAATGGGATACTCGGCTTGGGTGGTATTATAGGATGCTATCCATGCTTTGCACGTGTATGGTTTTGAGGTTACTTGAGAATGGTTCTATTATGGTAGAGATGACTAAGAGTCAATTATGCTTATATGATGCTTATGTTGAAGACTTGGATTATTATGATTATGACTTGTCTCTTATGATCATTAACTATGTCTTATGTTGACTTATGATTATATGATGCTTATGTTGGAGATTATGCTATGACTATGTTATTTTCTCTTATGCTTATGTCTTATGTTGACTAACCATTTGAGATGCTTTTATGGTGTTGTGCTAGCTATCATACTTGTTACATTTTGTACTAACGTATATTGCCTACATTCTAATCCAACATAGGGTTTGGAGACTTGAGAGCTATCTTGAAGCTAGGTTTCTAAGGAGCTAAGGAGTTGAAGATCTTGGTGAGTCCTCATAGCTTCGAGGACAAACCAACCATTCCCTTTATGTCTTTTATTTCATGTTTTGAGACTATTGTATGGGTTGTGTCCCAAGAGTTAAATCTAAAGTGTATTAGATGGATTGAGACAGTATAGAAAGACTTCCGCTTGATTTTATGAAAATGGCTTCGATTGTAAAAGTTTTAGATTTTCTCATATTTTCTATTTTCCTATGTTATGATATGCTAAGGGCTTGTATGAGACCATTTCGGGGTCAAGTACGCCATATTACGTCTAGTGGGTACCCCTGGGTCATGACAAACTTGGTAATCATAGCACAAGGTTTAGAATGGTTCTAGGATTGTCTCAAACCACGTCTAGTAGAGTCTTGTTCATAAATGTGAAGCGCACCACATTTATGAATAGGAGGCTATTGGATGCTTAGGAAGCTTCACTTCTTCATTCTCTAAATCGTGCCATAGAGTTTGGCTTTAGTAGTTCCTTCTCCTAATTTGTGCCCTATGCGTTTTTTGGGTATGGCTAATGCTAGGAGAAACGAGGAAGGAAATGTGGATCAAGAGGTTCCTCTCCAAATTCCACCTCAAGATCCTCCTCAAGATCCAATTGACCCTATAGTGGAGAATGTGACTCATGCAGAATTTAGGTCCTTTTATGCAATTATTGGCTAAAGTTGTGACGGTTCAATCCAATAGGGATGTTGGGCCCCATGTGAACCCTAATATGAATCCCGCTGCCTCAAAAGTGAGGGAGTTCATTAAAATGAAACCTCCAAAGTTTTATGGCTCCAAGGTGGAGGAAGACCCTAAGGAGTTTATAGATGATATGTGTAGGATTCTTTATATCATGAGGATGACCTTGGTAGAGAAAATGGAGTTAGCCGCTTACCAATTGAAAGGGGTAGCCAAAATATGGTATGGTTAATAGAAAGGGAGTAGACCGGTAGAGTTGGGTCCCATAGAATAGGAGGTGTTTAAAGAGGCATTCCTTGATAGGTTATTTCCCCTATAGTTGAAGGAGGCTAAGATGCAAGAGTTTATCAACCTTAGGTAAGGAAGCATGAGTGTTCAAGAGTATTCCTAAATTTTACTCAACTCTCTAAGTATGATCCAACCTTAGTGGGGAATTCAAGGACTGAGATGAACCAATTCATGATGGGAGTATTTGAATTAGTAGAAAATGAATGTCGTGTGGCAATGCTTATAGATGATATGGATATCTCACGTCTTATGGTTTTTGCCCAACAAATGGAAGAGTCAAAACTTAAGAAAGAATCTAAGGATAAAAAGAGGTCAAGATTTGATGATGATGAGTCCGATGGACATGGTCGCCCTAAGTTTAGACCAAATTTCCCCGGGCAAGGTCCCTCAAGTACTCCTAAGTTCAACCAAAAGAGGGTGTCTAACCCCAAGTCTCAAGAAGAAGGTAGTGAGATTCTATTACCAGGATGTAGTAAGTGTTATAGAAAGAATAAGGGTGAATGTTTAGCGGGCTCTAATGTTTGTTTTGGTTGTGGTGAGATAGGCCACAAGAGAAGGCATTTCCCTAAGATTGCTAGAAATGAAAAGGATAATCGTCGGAGGTCCCAATCCTACCCTTCCTCCGGTCCAATTGGTTTGAGTGGGAAGGCTCCAAAGAAGAGTAGATCTTAAACTCTCCAATCTATAGAAGATCAAATATGATCTCCTCATGTCCCTTTTGGTATGTGTTTTATGCTTTAGTAATTTCTGGATTTCTTGTCTTTGGTGACTTGTTATGATAGACTTTGATATTGTCCTTAGTATGAATGATGCTTCATTGTTGCCCTTATGTTATGAAAGATGTTTAGAAGAATTTGTGTAGGCTTACTCCCAAGGGGGAGATAGTGTGCCTATCTAGCAAGGTTTTTGGTGTAGTTAGGTTTAATTGATGGTAGAACCCGACTTAGTCATGATGAGTTTTGAGGTTTGTTGATAGATTGGTTGAATAGGGTGTTTAAATAATGCCTAAAAAGGGTTGAGTGAATAAACTCCTCTAAGAAGGGTAGAAGTGTAATTTACCATGGTTTAGAATCACCTTGTGTGATGGATGTGGAAAGCTTAGTGATGACTTACTCCGACCCTAGATTTGAATGACATGAGGCTTAAAAGAGTTTGTATAGGCTTGCTCCCAAGGGGAAGATAATATGCCTAGATAGCAAGGTCGTTGAGTACCCTTAATGTTTATGAGTTAGGTTTGCTTGAAATCTTCACCTTGAGTGGTGTTAGTGAGGTTGCTTGTGATTTTGTTTCTTAAAGAGAACCTCTCTAAATTAGAAGTACCGGTAGAAGTCTTAGACCGGAAAGTTAAGAAATAGAATAACAAGGAAGTTGTTACATGAAGTGTAGGAGTGATCTTTTAAGGGTTTAGTTGATGATGCTACTTGGGAGGCCTAGGGCCAATTACAAGTCCCAATACCCTCATCCTTCTTCCTTGTATTCCTCCTTTATCATTTAAGATCTTGAGATTTTAAGTTCCTCTTGGTTTGCTTTTATATATGAAGCCATGTGTGATTTGTGTGTTGCCATGACTTCTTAATATGCATGTTCATGAAACGCTTAGGTCTTGTTAGAAATGACTTATATGCATTGTTTTCCTCATGTTGTAGTGCATTGAGTAGGGTTACATATAGACTTCATGAAATGAGTTATGAGCATGCCTTAGTTTAGAGTTGAAAGATTTCCTCCTTGAATAAATGCTTTTTGTGAGTAAATTGCATTGGGGCTCCATGAAGGAGTATTGAGCATGTTTTAGCTAGTAGATGTTAATTCATCCTTGAAAATGACTAAAATATAGAATTTCATGCATTTTGGGTTGGTAGAGGTAGTTCCTACTCCCTTATGTTGCATTGAATGAGTTTAGCTTGGAATTGAAATTTTCTTGCTTGGTTATGTGCAATTAGATGTAGTGCATGCATGAGGGGAGGCTAGTCTAGAGTTGTGACTTTGGGAAGTGTTTAGAATCGTCATTCGAGGATGAATGATCCCAAGGGGAAGATATTGTACCGCCCCAAAAACTAGTGAGTTGAACTAGAGAGTTTTAGAGCTTTTCGTAAGAGTTTTGGAGTGTTGTATGAGGGTTAACACTATTAAAAAAGATTCCCGTACTTAGAATAGGGGTTCAAGGGTTAGGGCGTCAAGATACGACCCTCCAAGGATCACCCAAGGGGTCCTTGGGGGGGACCCTCAAAACAGCCCAAAGCAGCAAAAATCTGGCAGCACCTACGTTTGGCCACCTACGGCCAATAGGTGGACCCACACCCCATAGGTGGGGGTCGTGGGTCAATGCCTGAGTTGGCCTGCCTTTCATGGTTGCAGTACCCATCTACGAAGTAGCAGCACAAGCCGTGAACCCACCCACGGTCCGTGGGTGGGTGATCCGTCAATCCTGGTAGTTTTAACATTTTTAGTTTTCGTTAGGGGTTTAGGGAATTACTTATGTAATTATTTAGGGCTTAGGGAGGTCGGTTAATTAGTTAAATAACCACCTATAAATACCTAATAAGACCCTAAAACTAAGTCATTAACTCATTCATCAAAGACCCCAAATTCTCTCCAAAAATCCTCTCTAGAAGTGAAGAAGAAGAAGAGAAGAGAAGAGGGCAGATTCCTCCATTGATGAGAGCTTGATTAGGGCTATGAATTGAGGAATGTTTAGCTTATTCATCTATTGGTTCTTCCCCATATACCCCCCCCCCCCCAGGTTTTCCCCCAATTGTGAAGTCAAAAACCCAATCTAGCTAGGGTTTCCTTATTACATTGTGGGTAGGGCTTAGGTATGATTTCAATCTAGTGGATAATACCTAATTATGATTGTATTAGCATCTAATTGTGATATTATGATGAATTAATGTGATTTCTATGGTAAACCCTAATCTAAATTGATAAATGTGATATTTGTGGGTTTATGCCATTAGAGGTGATATTGAAGGTTCATAGGTGATCTTCCTAAATCAATGTCATGTGTAGTAATTGTTCAAAGTTAGGAACAAATAATCATGAATTGAACTAGACTTCATTGAATATGATTAATCTCTACTTGTAGAGATGAAATTGAACCTTTATGATCAATTATGACTAGAATCACCTAGTAATGATGAATATGATTAGAATAGCTTAAATCTAGGTATAAAGATGCTAATAAGAAGTAAAGCTTTGAGAAAAAGGCTTGTAGCCATGAATGTTAATCATTAGGGTTTTGAGAGTAAAGCCAATTTGATGATCGAGATACGATAAGGCTTTGTGCGTAAAGTCAAAAAGAGGATAGAAGCCTAATGGATAGAATTATGGTAAAAGATCTTTGCCTACCCAATCTACCTAATAAATGCTTGAATATGTGAAGTGATAGATTCACTTGAGTCATGAAGATACCAATGTATAATGTAGAATTCTAGATATGGTTTTATGCATGAATATGATATGACATGAAAGGTTCTCTCACATAGAATAATTATAGGTTGAAAGGTTTACTCACCTAAAATGAATCTAAGTCCTAGGACCATGAAATGTGATGAGGCTTGTGGTGATTCCCCTAAATGACCTTTGCATGATAAGAATGTGTGGTGAGTTCCCTTACTCCTAATTAGTTAAAAATAATGTAATTACCCATGTCATGATGTGGGAGTGTGAGGTAATTACCCTTTGTATATATGTGACTCCCAAGGCAAGAGGTGATTACCCATTAGCCTTTATGTTGATCATGGAGGCAATTATCTATGATCCTTATGTGTTGATGTGGAGGTGAATACCAACATTACACATTAATATTGATATGGAAGCGAATACATATATCACCTTAATAATGATATGGAGGCGAATACCTATATGACCTTAAAATGGAAATGGAGGCAAATACCTATGATTCATTAACTTGTATGACTTGTGGAGACTCCCCTTGTCTTTATGATTTGTTAGTATGTGTAATAAGAGGTGATTACCCTTGTTTGTATGTTTCCATGATATATGTGGCTTGAGGTGATTCCCCTTGTCTTTCATGATGAACTAAACATTTATGCCTTGAGATGACTCCCCTTGCGTTTGTGAACATGAGTATGACTAGTTTGGATTGTAGGTCTAGATACCTCTCCACTTCATGCATGACTAAGAGGTGATAGCCCTTGTCTTTATGATATTAAGAGATGATGAACATGAATGATGAACCTAAAGTATCTAGCTTAGCATGGGTAGGATTATGGGGTCTTGTTCATGCATGGCACAAGGTTGCCTTAAGGTGACTCGTAAGGTATTTCTCTTATATGATGTATGCTTAGATAGGATTGTGTTATAGTTGCCTTCCTTGACATGATATGATTGACTAAAGGTGATAGTTCCATTGTCTATATGAGTAAGCTAGTAATGATACCAAAGTAGGGTAAATTTGAATATGATGACTTCAAGGTTATGATTTGTGTGAAGGGTAGTATAGGATGCCTTTCATACGTTGCACAAGTGTGCTTTGAGGTTACTTAAGAGTATGGTTCCCTTATGGTAGGAAGGCTTAAGAGTTGACAATGTATGTAGGCTATGATTAAGATGACCAAAAAGGGATCCTTGGCTTGGGTGGTATTATGGGATGCTATTCATGCTTTGCACTTGTATGCTTTTGAGGTTACTTGAGAATGGTTCTATTATGGTAGAGATGACTAAGAGTCAATTATGCTTATATGATGCTTATGTTGAAGAATTGGCTTATTATGATTATGACTTGTCTCCTATGCGCATTAACTATGTCTTATGTTGACTTATGATTATTTGATGCTTTTGTTGGAGATTATGCTATGACTATGTTATTTTCTCTTATGATTAAGTCTTATGTTGACTAACCATTTGAGATGCTTTTATGGTGTTGTTCTAGCTATCATTCTTGGTACATTTTGTACTAACGAATATTGCCTACATTCTAATCCAATGTAGGGTTTGGAGACTTGAGAGCTATCTTGAAGATAGGTTTCTAATGAGCTAAGGAGTTGAAGATCTTGGTGAGTCCTCATAGCTTCGACGACAAACCAACCATTCCCTTTATGTCTTTTATTTCATGTTTTGAGACTATTGTATGGGTTGTGTTCCAAGAGTTTAATCTAAAGTGTATTAGATGGTTTGAGACAAAGTATAGGAAGAAAGACTTCCGCTTGATTTTATGAAAATGACTTCGATTGTAAAAGTTTTAAATTTTCCCGTATATTCTATTATCTTATGTTATGATATGCTAAGGGCTTGTATGAGACCCCTTCGTGGTCAAGTACGCCATGTTACGTCTAGGTGGGTACCCCTGGGTCGTGACAGCTTTCGTTCTTGAATTAGGATGGGATTGATGAGTTTCTTGAGATAATCATATCCATTATAGGAGTTGTTTTTAAGTAGATTCTTGGGTATATGTATTGGGTAACTGAATCTAAAGAGAAATTGAGAAAAAGAATCAAATTTAGTCGAATTAAGATCAGAAAATGAGTTGAAAAATTCATCGAAATTGACAAGAGGAGGGGTGGCGCTGCGCGCCATTGATGCGCCACGAGGGCTAGTGTGGTGCGCCAGCAGTGCACCAGAAAGTGCTCTCTAAACTTTTGGGGTTGGCACCCCGTGCCAGTAGTGTGCCAGGGTCGCCTGCTACCACCCGTTTTCCGTCGTTTAACCCGTCTAAGTCTTTCTAAAGTGTACTAACACTTCCTATCGATTCTAAATACTCTAAATGACTTCTAAACATTTAGAAATCATCCATAAACATGAATCACAACCTTGAATCCATAAATTTAAATTCAAGGTAGAGCTAAGAGTCAAGTCTTAAGAGTTCTTCAAGTCTTTTCAAAAATTCTTTTTAAATTGTTTTAAACTTGTTTTAAGACTTGAGCATTGAGTTGAGTAAGAGTAACAGTGAAGTTCATTTTATTTAAAATGATATATTGGAAGTAAGTATTCCCAAGAGTAAATGTTTTCACATTTAAACAAGAAAGGAAACATTGATTTCCAAAAGTGCTTCTGAGCTAGTTTTGAGTATCATCTCTTTTAAGAGAAAGATTTTTGAGTAATAATCTCAAACCACAGAAAGAGTTATGTTTTTAAACATATGAGCTAGTTAAATTTTGGGAGTAGTATTAAGCACCAATATGAGGACGAGTTTGAGTTCAGATAATTCAAAGTCTCCATAAATTGTGTAGCCAACATGGGTAGAAAAGGTTCATATTTTTTAGATTATTCCTTAATGGTTTTTAGCATAGACTAGTGGATCCATTTAGTAGTAGGTTCTATACCCCAGCAAAGTATAGGATGGCCCTGGCAGTGTGAGGCAAGACAATGTATCATCACTAGCTCATAGGGATGGTTGTCGTTTAGAGAATCTCCCATAGAGTTACTTGTATTTTCATATATAAACTGAGTTATTGTTGTGTTTTACAATACATTAAGTTGTTAGCTACATGTTTTAAAGCTTTCTTTATACTGCATATTTATTACTGGTTTATATTGAAAAGAGTTGAGTTGAGTTGAGAGAGGTAAGTTACTTCAGTTCCATTTTCACGTTTATGTCTTGTTTTAGAATTCCCTTCACATGCTCGTACATTCAATGTACTGAACCGATTTGGCCTGCATCATTTTATGATGCAGATACAGGTAACCAGGATCAGCATTCAGCGCTTCGTTGATCCAGTTGAGCTTCAGAGTTATTGGTGAGCCTCCTTGCTTTCGGAGGACCCTTTTTATTTGCTTTATCATTTTGGTTTATTAGGATGCCGTGGGTCTTTTCCCGACGTCCATCTCAGTTAATAGAGGTGATTAGTCCTAGATTTGGACTCATTTAGGGCTTTGTTTATATAGATTTAGTGTCCTCAAATGCTTATTTTGTGCCAATAACTGATGTTAAATCCTTGATTTTGAGAAATATGGATTGAGGAACAAAGCAAGGACACTAACAAGCAAAAAGAAACAAAACAGGCTGAAGAAATAAAGATGGGCGAGCCTGAGGATCGCCAAGAGCACTCGGCGTGTCGCCGAGTGGCTCATCAGACCGCCTAAATTTCCAGTGTGCCAAGTCTTGAAAGGAAGAACTAAGTTGGCGATGAAAAGGATCAGTCGGTGGATCGCCGAGTGAATCAGCAAAGACAATATAGATCGCCCAAAGTAACAGACCTTGAGGATGCTGAATGCCAAGGCAGAAGGGAGATAGAAGAGATCAAAGGGCTGCTCGTTGAGTGGTTCGGTGAGCCTGACTTACTTCGCCGAATGAGATTTTGTAGCTTATTTTCGGCGACTATAAATACAGTTTTGAACATTTAGTTTAGTCTCAATTACTCTTTAGAACAATATATTCTTAAGTTTTGAGCATCTGGAGACAGATTTCTTTAGTTTTCCTTAGCTTTGAAGGATTGAAGAAATTTTCTTTTGAGAAATTGGAAGTGGGTCTTTGTGGTTCATCAAATTGGAGCATTGTAAGGTCAAAATCACTTTTACCCAGTTGATGGATAATCAATTTGGTAACGGTTTTTACCTTTTTATAATGTCTAGCTAAAACCCCAATTCTAAAGGTGTGATTATGTGATTATGGGAATATTTAGCTTATGGGTATTGGTAATTGTTAGTTTAAATGCTATTTAAAAGTGAGTTCAATCAATAATTATGGTTTAACTTAGGAATTGTAGTTGCAAATGCAATTCTATGTTTGTGTTCTTGGCTTGCGAGAGAGAGAGGTTTTAGAACTAAAGTTTATGATTGATGGTTTGTGGGTATTGGGTTGACCTAGGTTCAGCTCGAGAGAGTGAATCATAAACCCAATCCCAAACATTCAGCTTGAGAGAGTGAATGGATTAAGGTGTGGGCTACTTTTATTTTGCATGCTTGTGGATGTTTGAGAGAAATCACTTGATTCGGGCTAAAAAATTTTGAAAGAAATGTTACCTCCTCTATAGCCTAGCCTACTCACTAATATCTAGCTATTTACTAATAGTTGGAATTACCCATATGTCTATAATAGCCTATAATCGATCACATCCCAAGAACCCTTCTCATAATTGTTATTCCGTATTGTTTGTGACTGCTTGTAGTTGATAATCAAAACCAAAACCCCCATTTGACATTCGTGTCACCCCTTAATTTGAATGATGTCTTTATTCAATAATTTCTATTCCTATGACTGATTTGGCCATGTTCATACTTCCCAATTGAATCTGAAACACGTACCGCTCCTTGTGGGATTCAACACCAACTCATTTAGTTGGGTTTTATATTGATTTACGATCATTGAACACCTAGAATTGGATGAGTTGTGCTTGAAACATTAAATCAAAATGGCGTCGCTGCCAGGGAGTGGTGTTTATTGAAATTCTTTTGGTGAAGTTGAATTGGGTTCTTTTTAATCATAGTTGAATCTACTTACTTTAAGTTTTGGTTTTTGTGTTGCTTGTTTAAAATAGAGGAAATGAGTGTATATGGCGGCAACAGTAACCAAGTGGACCACCCTCCGTCAAAGATGATAATTCTTAGGGATAACATCCAAAATTTCAAGCACTTGGAGGGTGAGACAATCCATGAGTTGTGGTTGAGATTTAAGACACTATTGTTGCAATGCCGAACTCATGGAATCCCAGGTAAGATGCTACTGGACTGTTTCTATAGAGGTCTTGGTCCTGAGAACAGAGGAGTGGCTGACCAACTTTCTCTGATTGGTCTAATACGATAACCCTATGCAATAGTATCCCAACTCCTCGATCGCATGACCAAACCCAACAAGGAGCAAGAAAGGGACCAGAATCTGGCCAAAATATTGACTCACCTGGATCTCATGGCCAAAAAGATCGTGGAATTTGAAGTACTGTACAAAAAGAAAGATAGGTACATTCCTCCTCATGAGCGTAAAAAGCCCATGGATTATGAGGGTGGACAAATAGAAAAGATACTTTCACTCATTCTCTACAAAGTCGAAGAACACGACAGAGTGTTGAAAGAGATAAAAGAGAATGTCTCAAAGTTAAATCAGATGACTACTTCTCATTCCATATCTATTAAGCTACTGGAGACCCAAATGGGTCATATGTTGTCTCGTCTCTACCCAAGACAACAAGGGGGGTTGCCTAGTGATACTAGGGAAAACCCCAAGAATGAAGTTTGAGTGGGTACTTGTATCCTGCCACAGCGTTAACTAAGGCGTTTCTTGGGAGGCAACCCAAGTTTATATTTCTTTATGTTTGTTTCTGGAATAACGGGTGTTTATTGTGCAGGTGAAAAGTGGAATGTGCTTGAAAAATGCATGTTCGCGAGCCAAGTGTCCAGTCGGCGACTCGGCGAAGAGGTCGATGAGCCCGACTTGGACCGCTGTTGGACTCAGGAAAATATCAAGTTGGAGTCTGTAAAACTCGGCGAGCCCATGGACAAGTCGGCGACTCACCGAACAGGTCGGTGAGCCCGACTTTGTCTGCCGTTTTGATCCCCAAATTAACTGGAGGTCCTGTAAAACTCGGTTAGGTAAGTATCCACTCGGCGTGTCACCGAGTGGTTCGACGAGGTCGACTAATATCGTCGAAGGTCCGCGAACTGAACAGTTTGTAAAGGCCAAAGGTTTAAACTTTCAAACTCTTCCACATTCCCTCACTTTTAGCTTCATACAATCACACCTGCACTTTAAACTTTCTATTTTCTTGCATTTCTGTCTTTTGTTGCTCTTTGATCTTGTGCTCGGGATCAGATTTATTTGTCGCCTAGGTTTTCAAACTTGTATTTCGGTATAAAGGTTGGTTTTTCAAACCCCAAACTCTTGAATAGCGGTTAAATTCAAATGCATTTATATGAATTGTGTTGATGTGTGTTGGGCCTCTTTGAAATTGTAATTGTGTTGCCTATCGTAGTTTCGTAATTGTGCTAAATTGCCTAAAATGCTTATATTGTTGATTTCCTAAATTTTGTGCTCTAAAATTAATCATAAACGTGTGGGTTGCGTTAAATTATTGTTGTGTCTAGTCGAGTGAAGAATGAGTAAGCCCAATTGTGCTAAATGACGTGCTTTGCCCAATGATGGAGCGTTCGACGTCATTCTTAAGGGCTAAAGTCGTCAAATGGCCAATTTTGGCCAAACCAGGGGAAGTCTGAGTATCCCGGTGGCATGGATCGTATGGATCTAGACTTAATTGATTGAGTATGTTGTTTAATTTTGTTTTCGAGGGCTGCGTGCTTGTTTTCAGAAAGAGGGGTCTAAAATTGGCACGTTGGGCAGTTTGGCGAGTTGGGTCGAGCTCGCCGAACCACTCGGCGGTTTGCCAAAGTCCCCCTTGATCGCCTTTCATTTTGTGTTTTGATTGAGTTTGATTCTGTAACTTTCGACGGAAGCCTGAGATCACCGAGTGCACTCGGTGACTTGCCGAAAGTCTCCATTTATCGCCCTTTTTGCGCTTTTAACCCCTGAAACATATTGTAACTTTTGGCGGGATAGTCTAAGTTCTCCTAACGGTGTCGGTGATTCACCGAGTAGCCCTGCCTATCGCCAACGTGTTATTTTTCTGGGAAATTTTCAGGCCAATCCTTTTGGTGAACCCAATTTGGCTCGCCAAAGTGATTCGGTGACTCACCGACCGAATCGACGAGTCTTTCTGCAACCTATATTCTACAGTTTTCTTGAACTGTATCTAACTATTTCTAATGTGTTATGCAGATATGGCTAGACCAAAAGTAGCAGGATGAGACATGCCACCTCGCAAGAGGGCAAAAGGAATCACCATCAATGAGGATGCACCTACATCTAAGGCAAAGGCTACAAAACTTCCTACCACATGTGGGAAGGGTAAAGGAAAAGGGAAAGCACCTGCTCCTAAGTCACCAAAGGTCAGCTCCGACAGTGATGGAGTGTATGCCAATCAGCTCACCACTTCTGAGAGTAAGTGTGAGCACCAGGACCCTCAGGCTGTCATCTCTGACCCTGAGGATGATCAGTTGATATTGGCCCGGAGAGCTGAACTATGTTCCAATAGGATGCATGATTCGTCTAGGATCCGGGTACCCCAGACCGCTATTCCTCCTCCTGTCCCAGACCAGGCTGTGGTCCCAGCACCACCTGCACAGGGTCCTCCTCCCCAGTCTATAAATAGACTAAAGGCTGAGGGATTGAGGGCCATCATTGATGAGAAGAGATTGTCTACGGATGGAGTGATAGACAGATATCCAGATATCTTGAGCACCTTGAGGTCCCACAAGTTCTAGATTTTTACGAGACCCCGTGACCCTTACATTCTTAATTAGGTCCGAGAGTTTTACACTGCCTATGGAGCTCTAGTGCCAGAAGGGAAGAGGAAGGTTGCCACATTCAAGCCGATATATTATAAAGTCGTCAAGGGGAAGAAGGTGAAGTGTGACAGTAGTGACAAAAATGTTGTGTTGGAATGAACTGCTAAGATTTCTGATGACTACCAATACATGATCAAGACAAAGTCCTTGGAGACTATGAAAGAATGGTTGGCTCCTCTGTTTTCTGATGGTATTCCTATGTGGGTCGAGGCTAGAGTATAAATTGAGAAGAATGACCTCAATGTGGCAGTGAGATACTGGTTTGGCTTCATCACCAACACTATTATGCCCTCCCAAAATGAGTCTATCATCGGCCACACAAAGGCGGATTGTCTTGGTTCCATCATTACAGGGAAGCACATAAACTTAGGCATGATTATCGCACAAGAGATGGCCATGAGGGCCAAGCAGCGCTAAACC